>CAODLS011549247.1:0-13256 GCA_948243855.1 Flueggea neowawraea
GAGGCCTTCGGGTCATATTCACACAAGACACCTTCCGGTCAATTTTCATACTGTGCTGGCCAGCGAATTACATAGTGGCATACAGGAAATCTCGGGGCGATACTTGGCTTGTTTGGTCACAACATAAAAAGATGGAACACAGTGGCATATGAATATATTTATATGACATAGTTAATGAATTATTTGTTATATGTTTGTGTTTGCTTAAGTTTGATCTATGATGATTTATGCTCATTGAGTTACGACTCATATAAAGCGCAATGTTTTTCCAGGTGACTATAGCTAATAGGTCTTTTCGATAGAGTTGGAGCTAAAAGTCTGTAGATTGCAGCATGAGTCACAGGTCGGCCGGTTGGTGCTTTTGACTCCCTCCTCCTCATCATTGCATATAAAGATAGCTGAATTTTGGTTATGTACACTAAACTTTAAGAATGACTTATTTATATGACTTGTACTGATGTGTATAGTTATGCTTGCAAAAGACATGTTTGTCTTCTTGTTATTTTTCCATATTGGTATATGGTTTTATATAATTATATAGTTACTGATTAAATCACGAGGACAGTATAAGGGTGTTACATAACAAATTGCTGATATTTCTGTTTTGTTGGTTATTATATCGATTGTAACTCTTAATTTGCTTTATGTGGTTATTGATTGTTTTTTTGTTATTTTTTATTGTATCGGTTTCTATATTTCCTTGTTATCTCTTTTTATACATACAATCATTTTCTCTACTCTTCTAAAATTCTATCATTTGTTCTTACCATGCAACAACTGTTTGACAATTCTGTTTGGTTAATTATTACATCGGTTGTCACTCTTAACTTGCTTTAGCTGATTATTGGTTGTTTTTCCATTAGTTTTTTTGTTGGTTTTTGATTGTATCGGTTTCTATGTTTCCTTGTTATTTCTTTTTATATATGCAATCATTTTTTCCATTCTCCCAAAATTCTCTCCTTTGTTCTTACCATACAATAACTTCCTGACATTTTTATCTGGTTGGTTATTACATTGGTTGTCACTCTTAACTTGCTTTAGTTGTTTTTTAGTTGATTTTTGGTTGTTCCCTGACGTTTTTATGTGGTTAAATATTACATCAGTTAAAACTCTTAATTTGCTTTATGTTGTAAAACTAATAATAAAATATATAAAGCTTAAGCTTAAGTATGTCAAAACTAGATCAAAGAGAAATGAATAGAAGAGATATGTAAAGGGAGAAATGAGGGAGAATATTATTTATTAATCACTTTGTAATTGATCTCTCTCAATACCACATATGAATACCTATTTATAAGAGTGGTAGATGCATATCTTCATTCAACATTGAATTTGATTAATTAAAAGTATTCATTCAATAAGACCTATGTAACTCAAGACTTAAAGTTAAAGAATCAATGCACTTCAATAAATATCCATTCAAGGCATAAGTTTCATAACACTTTAGTTGTTTTTTGGTTGTTCCTTGACATTTTTGTTTGGTTGGATATTACATCAGTTAAAATTCTTAATTTGCTTTAGTTGGTTTTTAGTCGTTTTTTGGTTGATTTTTTGTTATATTGGTTTCTATTTTTTGTTGTTATCTCTTTTTATGTGTACAATCATTTTTTAATTCTTCCAACATTTTCTCCTTCGTTCTTATCATGCAACAAGTCACTGACGTTAGGCAAAGTGGATGGTTGAGCTGGTCTCACCTCCACGCCCATGCCTTGAGGGCATGAGTTCAAAGACTACCATGGGGGAATGGGATTTAAGGTAGTATAGGAAATATAATTTATACCAGTTCAAAAAAAACACTGATATTTCTGTTTGGCTGGTTATTACATCAGTTAAAAACTCTTAATTTGATTTTGTTGGTTTTTGGTTGATTTTTTATTGTTCACTGACATTTTGTTTGGTTAGTTATTACATCAGTTAAAATTCTTAATTTGCTTTAGTTGGTTTTGCATTTTTGTTAACTTTCAGTTTTGCATTTTCTTTTACTTCTAGTTTTTATTTGGTTTACTATTGATTTTTATTTTTTATTTACTGTGGGTTTTTATTTGTCTATTGATATGTTTATGTTGTTGTAGGAAAAAGCAACATGTGGGTGATAAAAGAAGAAAGTGGTCAAGTGAGCCATATGGATTTGGTGAGGGGAAGTGCCAAAAAGATGATAAATTAATAATGAATAACTTGAAAACTCTTGATTTTTTTTTGTCAAAATTCAAGTTTAACAAATAAAGAGTTAAAATTTTGTTTTTAATGACAATAAATAACATTTTTTTATTTTTTAATTGATAATATAGATTATTTTTGTGATAATTTTCATTTATATAATTGAATTATAAACATTTTTTCTTGATATGTTGAATTATTTTAAGTAATATTAGTACATTTGATTGCTTCTAATTTTTTTTATTTTTAACTAGCCCAAATAAAATTTAAATATAAAGATGGAGGAAAAAAAAGGTATAAGTATATATACATGTTTTAGACTGAAGAGATTTTATTTATTTATATTGATGATAAATATTGACGGCATTATTAAATATTTAAGGGCCAAAAAACTTTTTTCAATTGTTGAGTCCTTTGCGTAAAGAAAGAAGACCTCTACTTGTTGAATTTAATTCTCCAGGACAAAAGAACATGGTTTGAAAACTAATTTCATAAAGCATAAATTTATAATGTTATAATTTGAACATATATCTGTGTAATTAGCCCATGTTGTTACTACTTACTCCTATAAAATGTTATTGGTTGAGGAATTTACGCCATCCACCTGGCATAAATCATATATTATGTGCGCAGGAAACCTCTTTTGAAACCCCAAATTTGACACAAAATTTTAAAACCATTCCTCCAATTTTCAAAAGTGACACAAGCGTATGTGTTGTTTTCCATATCTAGATTTGTGATACCCACATTAATAATGTTTATATTCTATTTAAATTCTATTTTTTATTGTAATTTTCTTAAAGATATTTATTATGTGTTATTTTTTATAGTTAGTTTTGATTTTTGTTTTAGTTTTGTTTTAACTTAAAAAATACATGGTATACTTAAAAAATAATAATAAATGCTGTATTTTAGACACCCGAGACCTATATTTTTTAGTTTCTATCCTATTCTCGTTCATATTTTCTAGTTATTTGTTTGTTTTATTAAATATACTGACCATGTGTTATTTTTTGCTTTAATTTTGTTTTCGACTAAAAAAAATACCATATGTGAAAAAATAAAATTGAACAAGTGAGAGTTCATTTAACAAAAGAAAACAAAATTAAAAAAAATATAACGAAAGCAGAATAAAAACAAAATATAAACAACTTTAAAAAAAAAAACAAACAAAAAGGAAAAGATTCAAACAAAATATAAATACTACATCTTTCTAATTTTGAAAGAAAAAAAAAAAAGCTGATGAGCATATAATGTTGGAAAACTAGCTTGTAATTTAATTTTTGAGTCAAATAACTGTAAATTCAAATTCTTTTCCTGGTCAAGATGTAATTATCCCTTATTGGTTGACTCTATTTCTACCAGAAAGATTTTGAGCTCACTTGCATGTTACATCAACATGTGGATGATGCCAGTTTAAGAAAACTGGAAAAGGCAAAACAATTAAGGAACTCAAAATTGCAAATTGAAAGAAACAGCCGATTAAAGGGGATCCTAAGTGGATAAGCATTGGGGCGTTGTCTCTGGTGTGCGATGCTTGGTCAGTAAGATGGTGGTGAGTTATGTAGGAAGCGATTTGAGGCCCAAGAGGAAGGAAGCCCCTTCTTGGTTCGAAAAACCAATTATTCTAGCATTTTTGTTCGTATAAAAGAGCAACTCAATCTAATGTCTAAAAACAAAATGGGACAAGTGGATATCTAATTTCATATTCATGTACAGAAACGGAAAAGGAAATGGAATGGCAGATGCTCGGCATCTTATCATGGATCAATACGCGTTTACATCTGTGTTCAATGACCTAATGCGTAATTGTACCCTGAATTCATAAAACTGCCTCCGCTTATTTATCATCGTCTTTTTTACGCAAAAGAGAAAATTTTGTTTTGATTACCACCACCCTAACGTGATTTATCTCCCCTAACCGTTTATTAAATTTTCTCTTCCTCTCTTTTGCGCTTTTTCTTTACAATCGACTACTTTGCAAAAGATACAGTATGTAGGAAAATTTTTGCTTAAACTTAGTGTATGAGACTGTATCTCTATAAAATTTAGTGCATGTACTCACCTATTAACTGTTAATTAGTTTGGTGTGTGGGCGGAGATATTCACTAAATTTAGACAAAAATTTTCCCAGTAGGTTGACGTAGAGTAGCGGAAGAACTTCATTAATAGGAAAAACTTCATTAATGAGAGTGTGGCTATACATTTATTTTCCTGTAATTAATGGGAAAAACTTCATTGATAAGACACAAGTAAAAATTTGGAAGGGCGTGATTAATATGACTCGAAGGCATGTTCATTTGTTCCAA
Source organism: Flueggea neowawraea (assembly GCA_948243855.1). NCBI lineage: Eukaryota > Viridiplantae > Streptophyta > Magnoliopsida > Malpighiales > Phyllanthaceae > Flueggea > Flueggea neowawraea. The sequence continues at coordinate 4,467 of CAODLS011549247.1, forward strand.
AGGCACGGATGAGGTCCCAGAAAATCGAATGAGAAAAAAGAATAATTTATGTGGTTGAAAACCTGTATGTTGTAACCCCAGATCAAAAAATCGGAAAGATAGTTGATTAAGAACCACAAATGAGAACAAGTAAGGCAGGCTACAGCTAAGGCGTGGGGAACTGTATAAATTTGTGCATTGGTCTGGATTCTTTTTTGGATACACAACACTCGACCTCGCAGCGCGAATCGTTGGAAGCAGCAGGAAGATCTTTTAGATCTAAACATTAAATGCAGTTTTATTAAGAAGTGGAACCATTTGTGTTACTTTCCCACTTTCCAGGGACACGACTGGATCTGGTTGTGTAAATAAACCCAATTCAAGTATTTGGCAGTTTGGGTAGTACTGTGGACCAAACCAGCAAAACTATTGCGAATTAACAACATTCTCTTGTATTCACATTCACATTTTACGAGGCCCCTTGGGCAAAGCTTGGGCAGTGTGTTACCCATTTTGGAAACCCCAGCTCAATGTAAGCCTTCTTCTTCAATATAATAGTACACAATGATCGCAAATGTTTATCCAAGGAAGAGCATAATAATTTCAGGTCATATGGCACGCCTTATTATTATTGAGAAAAATAAATTAATGGATTTGGTACGCCACAAAATAGATTTAGCTACCATGATAATTTAGGCATTTTTACAGCAGCAGCAAGTTACGATCAGAGAATTAGGGAAGAGAAAATAGATTTAGCCACGATCATAATTTAGACATCTTTACAGCAACAGCAAGTTACTATCAGAGAATTAGCAGAGAGTAGAAAGAAAAAGGCAGGAAAGACGAAATAAAGGAATAGAAGAATGATGAAAAGAAAAACACTCATCCTCTAAAGTAATTACAGAAGACAAAATAATTAATGAATGCAATTTGGGACTGAGCAATGGACCCCTTTCTTTTCACTGCGTTTGTTGCTGTCCAGTAGTCGTGGCTGTGGGTGGGTCTCACAAGGAGGAGTGATTTTTCAGCAAATCTCAAAACCAATGAATGGCAAGGCCATGATATCACAACAGAGATCAATTACAGAGGTCACGCGTGAAGGTGATGAATATGAACACTATTGGTTGATGAAAGAAGAGGACTGATTTAGTGGATGGATGGTTTTAAGCTCAAAGTCTTTGATGGAGGACGCCAACTTCTTCATTTTATCGTCGTAAACATAGGGGAGCTTGTTGTACCAGGTCACATTGTGTTTGGCGGACAGAGGCACAAGTTCCCTGCACAAAGGTCCGTGTACGGTGATGGAATTGTGGTAGTGATAATAGCGTATTTTAGTTTCGGTTTGATGCAGGGTTTTGCCCACCACATTCTCCGACATGTGGACTCCTGTTCCAAATGCATTCTTCCCCGGTATTGCGTACTTTCTATCTCGCCGGATCCCCGTTCTCGATTCCCTGAACAACAGTTTCTCGAACCCCCATTGCCTGTATATTACGTTCCTCAAATAATTACCAACATATTTACACACACAGAAAATGGGCCACTGCAACTACTTTCAATTGATTGAACAAAATTAATGTCGTTAACCAATAAGAGAATGTACCTGGAATAATCCTGAGAGGAATCATTCAAACAGAGGACACTTGACATAGGATTTTGCTCAATACTGAACTGAGTGTAATCAGAAAATTCAGAGAGAACAGATTGGAGAGTGTTGCCAGGAGGCAAATAAATGTACTCATCCACAACGAAGAAGAAAGTCCAATTTGCCGCATGTCGGTAACGATGCAAGCAATCATTCACGACTAGGAATTGGTTATAGTAATACCCATCAAACTCAGACTGCCCTCTGATGTCCTGAACAGTGGCCCTCCCAGCTCTCACCCAGGGCTCCAGCGCTGCCCTCACTTCAGGGGTTACTCCCCCCGCGTCGTGGAACACAAAATGCGAGCTCTCCCCAAAGAACCAAGCATGGTATGCCATCCACTCCCTCATCCTCGACGCACTCAAATTGCCGTACAAAGAAGATCCGCAGTACAGATATTCGTACTGATAAGGAGGGTGGTACTTGGATCCATTGTAAGATCCAGGTGCCTGCTCTAAAGCAGTGAACTTTTCGTACTTCCTTTGAGATTCCCCGTAATAAGCATAAAGCATGAGCCTTCCACCCGAGTTGTCGGGATTGGGGTTGGATGGGAAGGTGCAGTTGACGACGACGACAGTGTAAACGCGGCCATAGCCCCAGTCGGGAAGCATTTTGTAGGCCTTGGCACTCACAGCAGAACCATTGCTGGAAATCCACTCGCATTTGTACCAGGAACGCCCGAACACATGAATGGGTTTGGAAGCCAAGCCAACCACATCGAAGGTGGTGGGGCTGTCGCGGGCCCCCATCTGGACCAGGAGAGCGGCAGCATTGCTGCAAGCCTGGAAGATCCGTTTGTTAGGGTCATGTGTGGAGTACTTTTGTTAAGAGATGGAGGCGGAGGAGGAAGCATTGGAAGAAGGGGTGGAGGCGGTAGAGAGGAGAGTCTGGTAGTATGGGGAAGGTTCCAGAGCAGCATAACAAGAGTAAGTCCAAGTGACGTTGCCACCAGGTGTTTGGTTTCGAAGCATAGGGATAGTTTTCCACCGCCGGTGACGGAAGAGGGAAGTGGGCAGTCTTTCCTCATTTGGCCTTTGGTTTTGTGTGGGTCGAAGATGGTGGTGGTGGTGTCGTTGTGGATGTGTGGAAAGGGGTCAAAGGATGATCTTAAAGAGCAGAGGCAGAAACCAGTAGGTCATGCCAGGGAAGAGAGGGAGACAAAGAAAAGACCCACCCCACTCCACACTCCCAAAAATATAAATTTAAAAGGAAATAAAATATAATAATAGTATATTTGGCCCAAGCTCTCTGCTTTGCGTACCTTTGGGGATTTTCAGAGGCGTTGGACTTGGAGTATATTGATACGCATACGCCACCGTGACTTGTCCTTGTCTGTTTTGTTCGTTAATAATGGATGGAGTAGTTTGTTTTTAACTTATTATAATTTCTGCAGTATATTCTATTCAAAATTATTGAATTTATTTGTCAAGAATATTATTTAATATTATTTTCTATTTTTTTATTATTAATTCATCACCGATCATTAGAAAATACTATATGTTAAATATTGTAGTATCAAACGAGTTCATTATAATCTTAACTGGTATAATCTGTTTTTGCTTAATCTATTAAATATATATTCTATAATTCTGAAATTATTGAAAATAAACAACTCTCCTCTCTTTGTCGTCAGTTTACGCAACAAGAAGAAGAAAGACATCGACGACAGAGAAGAGTGAGGCGACGATAACAGAAAAAAATGATAAGAGATAGAGAGCAAGAGAGAGAAAACGGTTAGAGAAGAGTGAGTCGGACTAAGAAAGAGATAGAGAGACGAAACAGACCGAGGAGAAGAATCGAGGAGGAGAAGAATGATTGAGGAGAGAGGAAAGGAAGAAGACATGGTTAGGCAGAAGAGAGCCAAGAGGAAAGAGAAAAATAATCATCTTTATGTATTTTGACATTTTAGAAATCAAAGTCCCGCCTTAAGCATTTGAGAAAATTTTAATAAACCATGAACACAATAAAAATCATAATGTTAAAAGTAGACTCCAGAAGTAATTTCCTCAAAATCTTATTATGTATTTTATTTTTTTGATAAATATGTATTCTAAATTTTTTACCATTTATGTTTCATTTCATGCGTTGACATCAACTAATCAAACCTACATATGGCCAAAACCGAATCAGACAGATAGTTTGGCTCGAAATCGGACTAGTCCAAAATGAAACTGAAACTGGTCAAACCGCCCAACCCACGGTGTCGTCGGTTCGATTCAGGTTCAAGAAAATTTAAAACCGTTGAACTGTCGGTTCAACCGGCCCAACCCGCCCCAAAAAAGGACCGTTGCCAACGGTCCATTTTGATCCAACGATCATTTTGACCGTTGGACCATTTTTTTCATTTTTTGTACTATAAATATCACTCTCTCGCTCTCAATTTTTTTTCACACAATCTCTTTCATTCTATTCTCTCTCAAAATTCTCCCATTCAATTCAATCTCAAAATCCTCTCACTTTTTTACTATATTTATTCTTAGTAATACAAAAAAATTAATTATTGTTACTATAATTTTTTTAGTATAATAATTTTTCATTATATTATTTTTATTAACATTGTTATATTTTTGCATTGTCATACCTTTTTCAAAATTAAATTCTTACTGAATTTTTTTTTGTATTTAGACAAAAAAAAATGGTAAGTGAAGATAGAAGAATTGAAATTGTTGAGATAAATGCATATTTCCAAACGCAAGAGAATGAAACTCAACCGCCTCCTCCCACATAAGAGGAAGGAGGAAAATTTTTGAATTCTGACATTTTCAAGGTGTATTTCAAAGAGACGCTAAAAGGAGATGGTAAGTTAGACGTATCTTATAATTATTGTAACCAGATTTACAAATTGAGGCATGGAGGTGGATATTGGACTTTCACTTGGCATTTGTAAACAAAACACTCACTCAAGGTTGGATTGAGCTGCGATCAAACTCAACTGGGTTTGCTTCTTCTTCAACCTCTCCTTAATGATTTTATTATAATGAAGCTAATTATAAGTCTAGATTAGCTGTAATGGTAGCAATTGATTATTTATCTTTTAGTTTTGGTGAAAAATTATGTTTTACTCGATTTTGTAAAAACTTTGTTAATCCTAGTTTAAATCAATTCCTAGAAATACTTTGAAAAGAAATTTGTTAAAGTTGTTTAAAAATTCAAAAATTGAATTGATCACATATTTTCAAAACAATGACATTAATGTTTCTATTTATTGTTTTATTTGGAGTGATCATTGGCAAACTCATTCATATATGTGTATTACTTGCAAATGGGTTGATGAAAATGATGTTTTACAAAAAAGAATTCTTGCATATCAATGTTTTGATGAAAGTCATAATCCTGAAAATAATTGTAGATTAATTCCAAAGATTTTACAAGAATATAGATTAGTTAATAGAATTTTTTTGATTTCTTTGATAATGCATTGGTTAATACTGCCTCTATTAATGAATTGAAAAGAATTTGTCAGCCAAATTTTGGCAAAATATTTTTTCATGTTATATGTGCATGTCATGTTTTAAATTTATGTGTTCAATATGGTATTAGTTCACTAAACATTTTTTTTTAAATCCAATTAGAATGTGATTTCTCATATTTGGGTACACCATCGAGTTGCAAAAACATGGGCACATTTTTGCACCTGCAATGGTAAAACACCAAAATGTTTTTCAAAATATGTACCTAGTCATTGAAACTCGACTTTTAAATTATTTAATCAATCTTTTGAATATAAAGATTTATTGTGTTCTTTTGCATCAACTCATATTCCATAACGCAATATTTTTCCAATCATGTGGAATGTTTGTAGTTCAATTTTGGATATTTTACGAGTTTTTAATGATGCTACTCATACATTTGGTAGTGTTTATAAATCAACTTCGCATAATTTTCAATAGAAGTAATGAATGTGGCCGGTGCATTAATGGAAGAAATCAAGGTTGAAGAAATTTGTTATGCCGTTTTTGAAATGTAAAACAAATGGTTGCGTTATTGTAAATTTATTCCTGAATTTTTTCTTGTTATTATGATATTTGATACTAGGTGTAAATTTGATGGTTTATTTGATTGTTTGGATAAATATTATAAATTATTAGGATTAGAAAATGATGAAGACATTGACGTAACGATTATAATTTCTAAGGTAAGACATTTGTGCAATGAATTGTATGAAACATATGCTACTGCTTCCATTAGTGAAGACATTTTGCCTACCATTCCGCCTTCCTCTTCCCAACAACCAATGAAATAGGGTCACAAATTTTTAGATGAAAGGAGGAAGATACCTATATCGAGCTCACATTCGGAGTTCGAAACTTATCTAACCACGGTTTTTGAGTTTGATGATGATACAAGTTCAAATTTTCAAATTTTGGAGTGCTGGAAAATAGGGACGAAGCCAGCAAGTTTTTTGGTCGGGGCACCATTTTAATATATAATAAAGAAAATCAGACATACTTACAATTATTAAATAAAATTTAAGTCCTGCAAAGTTCAAATTCAATTGAAAAGAAGAGTACAAGTACTAATTTTTAGGTGACAACAAATTCCTATTACTTTTCATGTTCTGAAATGATCTAAAATGACTTCATTTTCAATTTGAAGAAATATGCCTTTCTTGACGTAACACACCATACAATAATTGAGAAAATCATCTCTCATACTTTAACGCAAATATGTCTTGATAATTTTCATAGCCAACAAAGCTCTCTCAACACTAGCTATTGCAACAGGTAAAACCAATGCCAACTCAATAAGCCGATACACCCAGTGAAAAAAATTATGAAATTCCAACTCAACTGTCTTCCTAGCAAGAGATCCAATACCATAAAGGTTAGCAAAATTTTTATTTCGTTTCATTTCAAGTATGTATGTTTTCAATTGCTCTTTAAGCTCCAATCTATCAGAAAGACATAAATCTTTTGGATATAACTCAGCAAGACAAAGTAACCTTGAGTTACTGAACTTAGAGAACGAATTTCTAGGATCAAGACATGATATGCACATCAATAACTCACTACTTAACTTAGTGAAACAACTGTTCATCTCTTTAGCAATACGATCAGCAACCTGATATTATAAAAAATATTAATTCTATTATTAGAATAAGAAAGCAAAGTTCAAATGATAAGGTGAAAAATTAATACCACGCAAAAAATTCTCACACAAAAGTGGTGGTAATACAGGAGAATGCTCAGATCAAAGACGACTAGGAACATTATCGTCCATATTAGGAATTGAAATTCCATTTTTAGAACAAAAGGTGTCAACTTCTTCTAGCAAATCCTCCCATCCATTATCTCTCAATTCTTGCAACCTAATTTTTGTTGTGTCAATTAAACCAACAACAACCATAATATTCCGATCTTTTTGTTGAAGAAAATATGACAATTCCAATGTCAATCCCAATATAACCTTCATCAAATGAGCAATGAATACAAATTCATAACTTTCCATTTTATCAACCAAGCCCATAACAATACTACGTTATTTTTTGTCAACACCATCATCATATATATCTCCAAGAACTTCTAAAATTGGAGACCATATAGATAGAAAGTGGACAATGATTTTATAGTGTGAACCCTAACATGTGTTTCTTAGTAGAGCTAAGCTTGTTTCTTGATGCATTACCTTTCCACTTGAAATTTCATTTGTTTGTAAATGTTGCAACACTTATTCATGTTGCTTTTGTCGAAAAACATATTTTTTTCTTTTGCAAGAAGCACCAACCATATTGACAATTATGAAAACATGATCAAATAATTGACTCACACAGTAGGTAATTTCTGCAATAGACACAACAACAAGTTGGAGTTGGTGAGCAAAACAATGAACATACTAGGCACACAGGTTGTCATTCAAAATGAGCGTTTTTAGTCTATTAAGCTCTCCTTGCATATTTGAAGCCCCATCATATCCTTGTCCACTACGTTTGAAAATTGATAATCCATGTTTTGTCAAAAAATTATCAATGACATTTTTCAAGGAGTGAGCAGAAGTGTCGCTAATATGTATAACTTCTATAAATTGTTCGACCACTTCTCCGAGGTTATTTACATATCTCAAAACAAAGGTTATTTGCTCCTTCATTGAACTATCGCAGGCTTCATCAACCAATATGGCAAAAATATGGTCTCCAATATCTTCAATAATGGTTGTTATAGTTTCTGTTGCACAAGCACTCAAAATATTTTTTGAATGTCGGGGGAAGTGAGTTGATTATTTTTCAGAGCATTTTTTAAAACTACCTTTGCAACTTTTGGACAAAGCTCACTATACCATTGGAGAGTATCTAAGAAATTACCTATATACAGTGATTCTTCCGACTCATCACTTCCACGGAAGGCCAAACCATTTCTTAGAAGCAATCTTACGATATTTAGAGAAGTTGTTAATAGAGTACGATAAGAAGAATCCAATTTACTTCTTCCACTAGAGAAGTTATGCACAACAATTTGCCTTTGATCCTTGTAAGCAAAAAATTGTATTTGAGCATCATTGTGTGCACTACCTACGGCTTCTACACGTTTTTTAAGCCTCTCTAATGCATTCTTCCAATTCCGAAAACTCTTCTTTGTCCGTACTTCATCTCCAAAATTTTGTCCTTTTCTCCTCTAAGAAGATAGCCAAAAGCAAAAAGCATCGTCTTTCGACAAACTGTACTCCAACTATGGATAGTTAGTGAAACAATGCTTTTGGAATTGCCTCATCAAAAAATTGTGCTCTAATGGTTGATAAGGACCTTTAAGAACATATTTTCTTCTAACCTCGTCTATAATTTCAGGTCATACTCTACCATAGGCTTCCGTAATGCAGGATCAACAACTATATCCTCTTCACTTAACTCAATTCGTGCATTCTTTTCACTCGATTCACTGACATTAATTTCAAATTGAACAGCTACATTAGGATCATTTAATGCACAATCACTTTCACTTATCAATGGTCTCTCAATCCTTTCAAAATATCTAAACATATTTCCTGTATATATTATTTTTAATTAAACATACTTCAATTAATAAATTAATTCAATCCAACAAATTCCAAAACCTAGCAATTAATCTACCAAAAAATAGAAAAATTAATCTAAATACCAAACCATAGCAATTAATCAACTTCAACTAATAAATTTGACTCAAATAGATAAAACTCATAACCTAAGTTCACAACAT
>CAODLS011549324.1:0-11709 GCA_948243855.1 Flueggea neowawraea
TTTTTTTGCTTGAGAATGATTAGTTTCATTTTTGTTCTTCTTTTTGAAAGAATTTTACTGTATTAAAGAGAGGAATAGTTTACTTATTTGTCTTGAAAACAAAGATTGTATTGTGAGGTGGTTTAATCTTGTACCCATTGAAGTAAAAGTGTGTAGTAGTTGCCTTCACCCATTGAAGAAGGAAGATATAGTGGATTCAAAATCTCAAGGGGAAGCTTGAGGAGTAGACGTAGACTAAGAGGGTCGAACCATTATAAATATTAGCTTTGATTCTTTTATCCCTTATCTCTTTACATTTATTCATTGCTCAAGTGAATTGGATTATTTACTATTGCTTGTGATTGCTTATTTTGATTATTTATAAATTGAAAATTGTTTTTAAAACAAGTTTTTAAAGTTAAAAATTCAATTTACCCCCCTTTTTGAATTTCCATTTCAGACCAACACGAGCCCATAATGATTGTGAGCTATTGCGTAATCTCCATCCCAACATCATTAAAAAAGCTTTGTTAACAGTAAGTGCGGGTTTAATTCCCAAACACCCTACTGACTTTGGTAGACAAACAGTTGACCAGTTAACATTATGGAGTTTATGATCATTTGAATTACCAATCCATAAGAATCATCTCATAACACAATCAATCTCCTCACAAAGCCTAACATGAAGCACAATGGTCTGCATCACATATCTTGGAAGTGATGTGACAACCGAATTAATCAACGTAACCCGTCCTGTGAAGCTTAGAGTTTTCACCGCCCACCTATTCAATTTTTGATTGATAGCATCCAAACAGCCATAGGTGTTCTTGGTAATTCTACCTTGCAAAATTGGGACTCCTAAGTACTTTCCTAGGACGAAACCTTTTCAAATCCACATTAAGAGCTAATAAGAGCAGCTAAATCTATGGAAACATTGTTGGAAAAATATATCTTGGTTTTATCAACACTAACTTTTCCCCCTGATGCCTTGCAAAAAGTGTTTAAATACTACCCAATCACATCAATTTGATCGACCGAGCATTCACTAAAGAGAATCTAAGGCATCAGCAAAAAAAAAAGAGAAAGTGGAGTACCTAACCGACTGATGATAAGAGGTTTCCAAGCATTAGATGGCACTACGTCTTTAATGATGTGTGCTAAATGTTCAATACACATCACACATATATACGGCGATAAAGGGTCACCTTGTCTAATGCCCCGATAAGGCTGAAAATCTGTAAAGAGCTCTCCATTCCAAATTACTTGCATACTCAGTGAGGAGATAAAATCCATGATAAACTTGCTCTTTCGGGAGTTTAGCACACAATAATGTCTCATAGATAAAGGACCATCTTAGCCGGTCATAAGCTTTTTTTAGGTCAACTTTAATAGCCATCCATCTTTTGGAGCTTGATTTCATTCGCATGGAGTGAATAACCTCCTGTACAATGACCACATTATCAATAATCTGTCGTCCAGGAACAAAGCTATTTTGTTCCTCCCCAATCAATAGGGCCGCAAATGAGCCGAGCACAAACTCATTTATGACTCGACTGGATAATAAATGAGTCGAGCTTGAACAAAATTTAAAGCTCGACTTCATAAATGAGCCGAACTTGAACACCCAAAAGCTCAGCTCAAAAATCTCGTGAACAAGGCTCGTTTACATGCTCGTGAATAGACTCGTTTATAGGCTCATGAACAATCTCATTTAATAAGCTTGTGAACAGGCTCGTTTATAAGCTCGAATAACAAGCTCGTGAACAGGCTCGTGATAAAGCTTGACTTTAAGATCATTTATATTATTATATAGGAATACACGCTAAATATTATGTGTAATGTATTCTTATTCTACTTTTAATTATTAATATTTAATATGAATAGGTGTACAAAAGTGTACACAACATGAAATTTTAGGTGTACAAAAGTGTTTTTAACTCCTTGGCAATTTCTACTTGTTAATGAAATAGAACCATTTTTGTACTTGAATAGTTTAAAAAAGATTTCTCCACACTGGAATTTTCAATTATTAACAAAATGGATTGTTAATTCTTTTATTAAATATTATTATTTATAATTTTTGTTGAGTTTAGTTTTGATAATGATGAATGCAAAATATCCATGCAAGAAGTTCAAAGTTGCAGACCTACTGATATTTGGTCATAAAGCACTTTAAGAGTCATCAAGGCACGTTGATGCACGCAAAACTGGGAACTACGCATGCAGGAATGGGATAATGCGCGTAGATATGTTGATCCAGAAAGTAGAAAGTGTCAGTGCAATGCACGTAGATGAATGCCAGATTGATGAGGAAAAGACTAAGGCACACAAATGCACGTTGAGAAGAGTTGAAGGCGCATAGAAGAGAAAATGTGCAATCTTTGAATAGAGATCTACGCAGGTAAAAGATGGTTACAACGCACGTAGATGAGCTGCAGATGCAGAAAAAGCCAAGAAGCTCCTAGGATTCAAATTTGAATATTCTCTGTCACATATGCAGACCAAAGGTGTAATCTTGTAATGGCGTTCAACTACGCACGTAGAACAAAGTGCAACGCATGTAGACGAGGAAGAGCTGGACTATCTGACAAATTTGAGACTGTCCTCAAGAATTTGAATTTGAATATTCCCTGACACATCACGTGAATAATCAAATGTGCAATCTTGAAGATTAGACGACTACGTATATAGATGGAGGAATAATGCACGTAGCAAGCCACTGGGTGAAAAATTGCATATTCTGGAATTCAGATCAATGCACGCAGACCGTTGTACAAAGCACGTAGATCATGAGTCTACTAACGTAGAAGAGAAGCAAAGCACGTAGATACTGATCCACTCAAAGTCGAGACCACTGCAGTTCTTGCAATGCACGTAGACTTGTTATCAATGCATGCAGAACTCAAATGGAATAAGGAACTACGCATGTAAATGGTAACTACGCACGTAGAAGGCAGTAACGTCATTACTGGACATAATTTTTGTTTGTTTCACAACTGCTACTTCGAGGCTCCAACGACTATATTTTTACAAGTGGCTATAAATAGACATCCCATAACAGAAAATAAAAAAGAGAAACTTTTGCCAAAATTTGCTATCCACTTTCTCTCCTATCTTCTCATTTTATACCCATTTGAGATGTTTATTACAATCTGATTTTTGAGTTGGTGTAAACCTAAATTTTCTATATTCTTGGGTTGATTTTGTAACAAGCAAGGTTATTTTCTTGGGGTAGTTAGGTTTTCTTGTTGAGCCTTAGAAAAACAAGAGTGATTACTAGTGAGCCTTAGAAAACTAATGGTTCGGTTTGCTAGTTGATCCCGTAAAAACTAGATGTTTGGTTTGCTTGTTTTGTCCTAAAAATAAGTGGATACGGTTTTCTAGTTGAGCCCGCAAAAACTAGGGATTCGGTTTGCTTGTTGAACCCAGAAAATAAGTGTGCAACGGTTTTCTTATTAAGCACGTAAAAATAAGGAGTAACAGTTTTCCTCTACTCAGAAGTGAGGAAGATAGTGCATTGAAATTCTCTAGTGGTTCTAAAAGAGTGGATGTAGGTTAAATGGTCTAAACCACTATAAATCGAGGCTTTGTTTTCTCTCTCATTTACTCTATTTACTTTACCTTGCATTTGATTTATTTTGTTTGTGAATTGGTGGTTTTAAGTTGCTTCCATATTTAACTTTGATTTGAGTTTAAAAGACTTCGTTATTTGCTTTGATTTGCAAGATTTTTTCAACAAAGTTTTTAACTTTCTAGAACTCGAATTCACTCTCCTCTTGGAGTGCCATTCCATTATATATTGGGACTAAAACCATTGCTTTCAATTTTGATTAATATTTTGAATCATTTTTTAGTTCATAAATTATTATTTTCAAGTATTCTAAGTCTCTTTGAGAGCAAAAAAAATATTAAGTGATCCAATTGTCTGAGTAGGTAAGTTAGAAATATATACCTTAAGGGTTAAACTAAGATGTACTTATGTTTCATGCCCTGTACACCTTTCTACACCTAAATTTCATATGTTGTATACCTTTGTACACCTGAAATTTAGGTGTACACAACCTAAAATTTATGTGTACACATGTTGTGTACACCTAAATTTGATGTTTTGTACACATTTATACACTTAAATTTCATATGTTGTATACCTTTGTACACCTAAAATTTAGGTGTACAAGGTGTACACAACCTAAAATTTATGTGTACACAACCTAAAATTTATGTGTACACATGTTGTGTGCACCTAAATTTCATGTTTTGTACACATTTGTACACCTAAATTTCATGTTCTGTACACCTTCCTACACCTAAAATTTAGGTACACAAGGTGTACACAACTTGAAATTTAAGTGTACAAATGTGTACACAACATGAAATTTAAGTGTACAAAGGTGTACACAACATGAAATTTTGGTATACAAAGGTGTACAAAACATGAAGTTAAGGTGTACAAAGGTGTACACAACATGAAATTTTGGTATACAAAGGTGTACAAAACACAAACTTAAGGTGTAAACATGAAATTTATGTGTACAAAGCTTAGAAATGCTATAAATATATCATATACCTTATATATTATATAGTACCTCAAACTCTATACTATAAATTAAATTAAACTAAATGTAAGTTGTAACATCTAGATACTATATCATAAACTCTATACCCTAAATCTCAAACACAAAAATAGTACACATTGTATTTCATGTTGTTTCTTAAAAGACATTAAGTGGTTTATTGCGCAAATGCTATTGTTTCTTCAACATTAGTTAAAGTATAAGCTATAAGAATCTTCCAATTGTTATAAACTATTTTCACTATATATAAAGCTATTGTTTCTTGAAAATGCTATTGTTATAGGCTATAAAATCTTTCAATTGTTATGAAGAATATTCACTATAATGCTGTTATTTCTTGAAAGACATTAAGTATTTTAATACAAAAATCATGTTGTTTCTTCAACATTAGTTAAACTATGTTTCGATCAATTATAAACTTTGTTTAAATATATTATACACAAATCTATAAAAGTCTTTCAATTGTTATAAACTTATTATATATATATATTAATATTAATTAGAGTTATTGATCAATTAAAAATATTGAATATATTGTTAATTTTTAACAAAATTAAATATAAATTATAAAGTTTATAATTAATCGAATTAAATTGAACGGCATAGAATATGAAAATATTTACACAAATCATAGGCCACAGCCCAGCCCGGTCACCCACTCACCCCCACTTACACACAGTCACCTCACAAAGCTCGTCAGTTTCCACTCTTCACAAAAACCCCTCGCGCCGCTCCTCCCTCCTTCGTCTCGTCCTGCTCGGCCGTCTCTCCAGTCTCCTCTCTTCCTTCCTTCGTCTCGTCCCGCTGAGTAGCTGACCATCTCTCCGTCTCGTCCCACGCTGCTTTTCACCTAGTCATCAAGGTACCTTTCTTTGTTTTGGGTTCTGGGGGTTATAAAGGGGAAGAATTTGGGTGGAACAGAAGATAAGGCAGCTTGATTGAAACAATAATTTAGAAAAGTGGTGTACCGCGGTGAGTTTGATAATTTAGAAAGACTTGCGTTTGTTTTTTAGAAAAGAAATAATAATTTAGAAAAGAAAAGTGGAGTACTGTGGTGAGTTTAATTGAAACAGAAGTGTTGTTTTGTAGTGGAGTTTGAGCCGAGCTTTTAATCGAGCCGAGCTCGAAAGATCAATAAACGAGTTTCTCGCTAGCTTCTCCATAACAATTTCGAGCCAAGCTCGAACATTTCCAAGAGCTTGAGTCGAGCTCGAGCTTACTAAATTTAGAGTCGAACCGAACCTGAAAACTTAAAAGCTAGGCTCGAAAGCTCGGCTCGACTCGGTCCTATGCACCCCTACCAGTCAAGGATGGGAGAAGGCCTTTAATTCTGTTAACTAACACTTTGGAAAGAGTCTTGTACGAAACATTACAAAGTCCGATTGGTCAAAATTGTGAGATACGGGTAGGATTAGAAATCTAAGGAATGAGAGTAATGAAAGTTTGATTAACATCCTCTAGGGTAACTCGTCTCTGGAAAACCGCTTGAGGTAGCCGCATGAAAGAGCTCTTAATAGAATTTCACTGAGTCTGAAAGAAAATAGGTTGTATCCCATTAGGTCCCGGTGCTTTATGAGGACGCATAGATTTTAATCCAGTCCAAAGCTCATTCTCTGAAGGTGGAGCGGTTAAGGTAGTCCAATCCACCACTAAAATATCATGGAAGGAACATTTTGTAACCAGCGTCCAGTGCGTTCCTTCTTCTCAATATAGAGCCTGGAAAAAAATAAGAAGCAAGAGTTTTTAAGGCAGGAACATCATTAATAACATTGTCTTTAGTATCGAGAAGGGATGTAACTCTTGCTCGACTTCGATTGATAATGGTAGATGCATGGAAATAACTGGTATTCAGGTCCCTCAAAGCTAGCCAATTATCCTGAGATTTCTATTTTCAGAAGTATTCTTCCTGAAAAAGAATAGTCTCCATCACCCTTGAGCTTCCTATTCAAGTCAATAAGCAACGACACATAATTAGATTCAAGGGCTCGTTGAATTCCCACCAATTGGTTTTGCAATCTTCTTTTCCTTAGGAAAATATTCCCAAATACCTCTTTGTTCCAATCTTTCAAAAGCTCAGTCGCATGATGAAGAGCAAACGAGTACTCTGAGTGCTCTTTCCATTTTTTAGCAAAGAATTTACTGAATCTAGCATCAGCTAGCCAGGCAATTTGATATCGAAAAGGACGAGGGCCTCGAGACGCTACGTCATTAAAATTACCACGTAGCAGTATGGGACGATGATCTGATTTCGTGTAAGGCTGGTGCTCAACAATTGCATTCCCATAATGAAGTCGCCACTCAACGTTACACAGAGCCCAATCTAACGTCTAAAACGTCCCCTGCCTCTCCTAAGTGAATAAGGAGCCAATACTATCAATTTCGAATAAAACACAATCATTAGCACAATCTCTAAAATCCCGGCATTGCTCTATTGTAGCTGATCGTCCTCTTCTTTTATTTTCAAGTCGTAAGAAGGATTGAAATCTCCCATAAGTAACCATTTGTCCTGCATAGTTACTCCTATAGAATGAAGAGAACCCCATAACTCTTGCCTGGAAACCAAATTGGAACTCCTATATGCAACATTGAAAAAACCAGTAAAGCCCTAGATTTTTACATAGCAATGGACAATTTGCTTGTGTTGAAAGATTGGAGTAACACAAATGTTGGATCAGACCAGCACACCCAAATCCCACCAAAAAATCTCTCAGCATCTTGTCGAACATGAAATTGAAATCCTAGCTTCTTGATTAATAGCTCAGCTCTTTGACCATTAGTCCATGTTTTAATCAATACAACAATTTGAGGTCTGTAAGTATTGCGTACATATCGACATATAACAACAAAGCCGTTACTAGCACAACCCCTAGCATTCCAACATAAAATCATCATGGATAAAAAGACACAAAAGAGAAACGAAAAACTTAGCTAGATGGCAGACTAGCAATTCTTGCAGTGGACGAAGCCATAGCTTCAGTTTGATTAAAGGTGGAATCCATTGACTCATCACTCCTCTGGGATGTCGTACTTCTTTTTCCATGGTGTCCTCCAGCAAGTTGGGAAGGGATCTCCATGGTGTCCGATGGTTCAGGTGGGAGAGAACGATTGTCATTAACAACTGTAGCACCCTTTTGCATAGTGGAGATAGGGACCGGAGTTGGTCTATGCACTGGTACTTGGTAAAGGCGGCGGACAAGGGGAAACCACCACTGGCTCTTGATGGAGAGAGGACATGGATGTGGCACCACCAAAATTTGTGAACGGGGTTAGGATTGAAAACGCATTGAGTTGGGCTTCTTGACCCAAAGTGGGTGGCATCTATCTCGCATTGGGCTATTTCACTGGCTGAGCTCTAGGCAGAGCTATAGTTTGACTTGCTTAGCTTTCTGGGCCTTACTTTTACTACGGTTCGTGGAGGAAGGTCTCCCCAACATGGAAGCAACAAAGCCTGGCGTATCCCCATTCAGTTACACTGCTAATGGCGTCCTCTGAGTATCAGTAGTTGTTTTATTGGAATTATTTCCTTGGTCTTCTACATTATCAATAATTGAGAACCTCGAACCTATATCCATACAATCTTGAGTTGTGTATGCTTGTCCAGATGGGCCTTCTTGAGGAAGGTGAGCTTTCTCCTTCCTCTTGGATGGGTCTAGCGTAGGAGTAGCCTTATTTCCCTCATTATTTCTTCGTTGTTGAGTTTGGGCAAGCATCTATGGTCCAAAATCCTCAAAAAGTTCTAGGGTTTTCTTTTCAGGTAGAGCTTCAGGCGGGTTATTGCTGGAGGAAAGGACCTCAGTGTTAGTGGCAGTGTTTGGATTTGTCAGGCATGTCTCTTTCTTGTGCATGTACCTACCACATGTGAAGCATACTTGGTGTAAACCCTCGTATTCTACTCTAAAAATTCTGCCCCAAAGTTCAAACTTGGATTTCAGAGGCTTTTGTAAGTTTACCTCCATACTGATCCTGGCAAATTTGCCTATAGCAGCTGTAAACATTGTCTCGTCAATACGAAGGGTTTTCCCAAACAAGTTACCAATATCAACAAGAAAGCTCTTATTGAAGCATGGCAATGGTAAATCAGGAATACGAATTGAAACAGCCATATGTTTGATGCAATCATGTTCCTCATCAAACGCAAGAGTCCATCCTTGAACTGTAAGATAATGGTTTGAAACCAACTAGGGGCCACCAAGTAGCACCGTTTCATTATCCGTTTGGCTTGAAAACCTGAGGACATAAAAATCGTTTCCCACGTCTGTCCATGTGATATTGCCACGGGGTTTCCAGAGTTGGGTTAAGAGTCCATAGAGGATGCTAAACCCTAATGTGCAACCCAAGAGCTTGACCACAAGTGCATTCTTCCGAGGTTGGCACATCTCAAGATAGAGTTCTTCCGTGAGACTAATAACTGGGCATTTATCCTCGGTGACCTCCATACCTTCCCTGGGCTTCAACAGTTCCTTAAACAGGTCATTGATCTCCCTTTCTAGATCAGTTTGAGCAGCCACAGATGGGGAACCAAGAAGAGTTTCTCGAAAGGACGGTTTTTTGCTAGTTGTCGTAGGGTTGATAGGCTCCTGCTGGAATATTGTCCGATCATCAGGAGAGGTGTCTCTCCGGGAACGCTGGTGTCCCTAGGAAGGCTTGTGATGAAGATTCGTGTGTGGAGAGGGGAGTGGAGATTGGGAGTCTGACGGGTACCCCCGGGGGGGTGCCAAGGCCGCCGGTGAAAAAGGACGACGTTATTTTGGGAGAAGAGGTTGCTAGGGTTTTTGCATGGCTCCGAAGAAAACGGAGTCAAAATAACGATATCTATAGAAACAATTAAGTCATAATTACGTGATACACTACAAAATATTTGCAAAATTTGCTCCGTCGGACTGAGTATGCTTATTACAAATACACTTTCTAATATTCCATGCCTATACATACAATTATTTATATATTATTAGAATGTTGTTGATTTCTTGTTTATGTTGTTCTCTTATTTCAAATATATGTTGTTTATAAACAATATTCAATCAATTATAATCGATATATAAACAGGAAATAACACATAAACAACATATAAACAAGATATCAACAATATATTAAAGTTGTGGAATTTTTATTTATATGTTGTTGACATGGTTGTTGACATATTGTTGATTTGTTGTTTATATTATTCTATTATTTCGAAATTCAAAATATCTTGTTTATATATTGTTATAAATTGTTGATATATTGTTTATAAACAAAATTCAATCAATTCCAATCAATATATGAACAAAAAAATAACATATAAACAACATATAAACATATATAAACAACATATAAACAAAAATCTGTGTGGTTGTAATTTTTATTTGTTAGACATATACTTGAAATTTCGAAATTAGGCCTAGTGATTCTGTAAATTCTTATTCAATAGTACATAAATATGTAAATCTCCCCATAATTCATTCAATATTAAATATACCACACAAGTTTAAATTTCAGGAGTTTTAGATTAAAAAAACGTTTTTAAATTTTAATCCTTTAATTTATTCATATATTAGAAGCGGGAGGAAGGAGAATTGGTAATTATGCATTTAAAAATTAAACTAACTGGGGTTTTAAAATTGGTGGAGTTTCTGAATTCTCGGTTCGACCAATCAATCGGCCGATTTTATAGTTGGGTCAATGCACTTTGGATCTTCAAGCATGAATCGAACCAACTTAGTGACCAGTTCGATGAAGTTTTGATCACACCACACTATATCTATCAGCATGCTATTACTTTTTACAGTATATTTTTGTTCGAAAAATCCTTAATTTTTATTATAAAAAACTAGCATTAGATAAGATTATAGTTGTCTTCGAGTTTATATAGCATAACTAGAGTCCCTTTCAGCGTTAATAATTTTTTTTCTTTATAAAATAACTAATATTTCGCTTTATGTTTGTTCAAAAAAAATATTTCGCTTTTTAGCCAATATGAAAGAAACATAATACAAAAAGAATGTTAATTGACTCAATACGTTATTTAATTTCATAAAATTCTCAACTTGTATTGGCAAAAGAGCAAAATGAAGACGGATTAAGCATTAGAACATGAAGCTAATTTTAATTTTGGTATACATATTGAGTGTTTTTAACGACTCATAATATTATCCTCACGAATCAGAAACAATTTGAAAATTATAAGTATTTTGAAAAATATAGGGCATGATAATATGCAATATACTATAATACTACGTTGCATATAGAACTGACAATTTTTAATACGATTGTAGAGATAAATTTTTATTTTGTTGTATTTGTCACGTGATCATATGAAACATATAAATAACCATGACACGATCACATGTTAATACAAGTTCTAACCTTCTAATTGCATACTTGTTATATGCTACATTTTTAGTACCATTGAAAAAAAGACGATTTCGAAATTCCTCTTTAGAAATTTTTTGTGCTTTTATTTTCCTGAAAGAAATTACTCCAAATAGAGAAATTACTCCATAAAAGATGAGTGCATAATAGAGAGGTTTCGGTGAACATTTTGGACAACAAATGGGAGGTTAAAATCTGCTGCAGTGTGGAATAAAACAACACAAATGATGAAACGAAATTGCATGACTGAACACAAACGATAAAATCCATCACAGATAGCACATGATATATGCCATGGCTCTACGACTCTCAGACCACACAGGCATTAGTCAAGTGAACAAATTCGAAGGGTTTGGCTGTGCGCGTACGAAACTTTTCTTCAAGCTTGAAACTTTCCCATAGGTTTTTATGTAACTCTTCCTCTTTAAATCCCCTTTCATTTAAGGTCTTAGAGCCTACTCTGACTTCGTCGTCTCAAACAGGTTTAATCTCTTATAATTCTGACCTAAAGTTATGAGAATAAAGAAACAGAGGAATGAAAGAAATGTGGAAATGTTCTATTGTTCAAGTGTATTAATCACGTGAACATTGAACTATAAAACGTACATAGAACCTGAATATACCGGTCATCCAGTAACATACACAAACCATTAATCCTTCAGCTCAAATTCCAAGCTAAACAAGAACTCAGCGTCTATACTCATCACCCTCTGACTCGTCATTTGATCGTGGCAGCAGCTGAATTCCTTCTCTGCTCCAAACATTGAACAATAAAAGCTGAAACTGATGCATTCATGGAAACTAA
>CAODLS011549626.1:0-10082 GCA_948243855.1 Flueggea neowawraea
AAACTCTTTTCCAACAAAACCTCTCTTCTCTTCTCTTCTAGGTCCAGCCAAATTTGAGGAAGGAAAATAAAAGCAAAACCCTTTCTTCTTTCCTTCTACGACTCCATAATAACTTCTGGTTATATCTTAAACAAAGAGACATCATTCTCTTTGCTTAGAGCCAAAGCCGAATGCCCTAGATGTTCTTTGGATAGATTTTGTTGTTGCTAGCACATCCTCTTTACCACATAGTTTTGTGTGTGTGTGTGAACGTAGAAAGGAGTAGTGATTCACAGTCCTTTTCATTGGCATTAAGGCGAGGGGAAAGGTACCTTAACTTTGTTTCGGTACAGGCTCTATTGGTGTTTAAAATTCGGCACACATAGCTCAAAGGAGAAGGTATAAAATTCTGCATCTTTGTTCCTTGTTATTTTGCTTTGATTGTGATTTTTCATGAGTGTATCTTGGCTGGTTTTGATGAAAAATTGTTTGCTTTCGTTGTGTTAAACCTCTGATAATGTACATCGAAACCCTACAAACCCGGTGAGGAATGACACTGCATAATGCCTCATACGTGACTCACAAAGAAAGTTTTGAAAACGTTTTAGAAAATACCACATGCACGTATATAGACATATACTAATAGTATAAACTTGTATAAATACAGAAAATAGTTCAGAAATTCATTTTAAAAAACGTTTGCACAGATGGCAAACAACACGCAATCATGCGGAATGATCAAATACCGAAGAACAGATAAAGCATGCTACATGCATACATACAGAGTCATATAGCATAGGCTATGCAACACAAACTGATCTGATAATCACTGATCATATACTCGTATTATATTAGATCTATTGTGACTAGATTAGATCAAAATAACTAACAACCTCAAGATTTCAAATAAAACTCGACTTAGGAAGGCTAACAGCTGACAGCCTTAAGGGAACAAAAATGGTACTTCGTCCACCATAAGGGTCTTAAGGCTATAATAGACAGAAATAATCTAAGTAAATCCACGAGCATTGCAGTCCACATGCTCCAGGAAGATATACCTAGTCAGACTATAGTATATTAACATATTACGGGAACATGAGCAACAACACAGACTCACCAAATCTGGTAAAAATCATAATATCGCAAAAGCACTGACAAAGGACTAATATAGAATCAAAGTTGATCGTGGACTCCTGTCATCGATCAAAATCAAATCATAAGTGGGCTCTACCACTGATCCAAATCAAATCGTACGTGGACTCTACCACTAATCCAAATCAAACCATGCCTGGACTCTGGCACTGAATATGTTTTACGTGCGTTACTCTGAACACACGACTACCACCGACCCTGGTAACTGAGTTTCACATTTGTATACCAAAGGTTAAGTCTACCTTGTAGCATAGGTGTCCCGAGTCAAAATATTTATACCAAAAACTTATGCAATATTGTAAAACCAAAAGGTATACAAAATAAGTATTTATTTATGAAAATACAATCATCTCCCTATGGAGCATTTGTTCAGAAAAACATTCAGAAATCCGAATAAAATATTTGGTCCAAATATTTCAAAATCCCAAAACAAAGTGCCTTTTTACAAAGATTATAATAAATATTAAAACATAATATTTATTTCAGAAATCATGCTCACAACATTTTCCAAATTGATTTTCGACCAAGGTTTTCACGTAATCCAGATTTTAGGATTTACCGATCCTTTAATCATTCTAATTTACATGCAAAGGTCCAGACACATCAAAAATAGTATATATTTAGAAGACGCAGCCTATGTGTCTGAAGTTGCCACACATTCAGCCGGATATCCAAGCTGAATGGCCCGGTCACGCTCCGTCGGTAGCTAGCTAACCTCACTAATTAGAAAACGAAGCTAAAACAATTATAAAACAAGAATCAAAGATATGATGCTGGTACTGTGGCAGTACCAAAGATGCATGCAATGCAAATATAGACTCAGACGTTCAACAACACTCGAAAACCCATTTTGGTCGAAGATCCAACACTCTCGGCCTAAAAATCAGAATCTACATAAAATTATGATTTGGTTCCTGTACTTTTGTAAAATTATATTTTAGTCCTTGGGACATTGTAAAATTATAAACTAGTCCTTGAGTTCCCAAAAATTACAAATAGGTCATCTAAGAAATCAGAATTCCAAAATGAGTCTCCGAACTCTCAGAATTTACAAAACTAGCCTAATTTCAGAAATTATAAATCTGGAGAAAATTTTTCAAAAATTACAAAACTATGCAAAAGCATAAATTTATTCTAAAAAATACTTAACTCTTGATTCGACCGATGAACATCGAAACCAAACACTCACATTGGTCGATCTCGACCTCAAGAACATTAATCCATCAACAAATTCAACAAACAAACAACAAATTAGTCCAAAATCAACCAAACCCAAAACTAACCCTAAATCTACCAAAAAATCATCAAATCTCTTGATTCTCAGCTAGATTTATGTTTATTTCAGATCGAACAATCATAATCTAACAACCTATAACATCCATTATCATAGAAACGATCAAAATCTGAAACCCATTTCAAATTCGGTCTCAACAGAAAAATGAGAAATCAAAGCATGAAAATGAAGTAAAAATCAAGAGAGAAGTGTAATCTTATCTCAAACGATGTTAAGGAATGATGGGTGAATAATGAGAGAGTGATTCAGATGAGATTGAGATAGTTTTTAGTGAAAATGGAATGAAAATAAGAAAGAGGTCGGGTTTTGCAGGTTATAAAGGCGGACAGATCAAAATGCACAGTTTCAATGAATTAACAAAGCAACATACGTCATTCTTATGGTCAACGTACGTTACCATCGTCCACAACGTGCATTGTACACCATCAACATACGTTGTGATGCATCCAGTTTCTACGGATCCCGCAGAAACACAACGTACATCGTTCTAAATCGACATACGTTGATCATCCTTACCCCCAAATAACGTATGTTGTGTCTTAATGAGGCACGTTTTGCTACATTTCAAGATGATGTATGTTGAAATAAAGACAATGCACGTTGTGACCCTTCCAACCCACATACGTGATGCTTCACACTTCCAACCTGTCTCGAACCATACTCGGGGCTCGACGACACCTAAACCCTAAAAACAAATCCACTGACCATCACCAGTCATAGATCATCATCTCAAACACCAAATGATCCTCAAGATAACTCAAGAACTGAATCAAAAATTGACAGTTAGCTACAGTAATTCAATCGAAACTAACGGGGTATTACATGTTTACACTAACAATGATGCATTGAACTATTTGCTTAACAAGCCAGATGCCAAACCCAGGTTGATCAGGTGGATCCTATTGTTGCAAGAATTTCATATAGAGATCAAGGATAAAAAGAGAGCAGAAAACTTGACAACAGATCACCTGTGACGTTTGGAGAATCCCTATTTAGAAGCTCTTGACGAAGAAGATATCAATGATACTTTTCTAGAAGAGCATTTGTATGACATTAAATAGGTATGTGATCTTGCATTTCCATGGTTTGGTGATTTTGCTAACTATTTGGTTACAGGTTTTCTTTCTAAGGGACTTTCTCATCAGCAAAAGAAGAAATTCTTTTCTGATTTGAAAAACTACTTTTGGGAGGACCCATTTTTTTTTAGAATTTGGCGGCTTACTACCTCAAGTCACCCACAAACAAATGGTCAAGTAGAAGTATGCAATAGAGAGCTCAAGAGAATTTTGGAAAAAAAGAGTGGCACGTCATAGGAGAGAAGAAAAGTTAGATGTTGCTCTTTGGGCTTTTAAGACAACTTTTAAAACATTGATAGGCACTACACCTTATAGGTTAGTGTATGGGAAAGCTTGTCATCTTCTTGTCGAGTTAGAGCATAAGGCACACTAGGCTATGGAATCTATAAACTTTGATTTGAGTCTTGCAGGTGAACAGTGGAAGTTCCAACTCAATGAACTTGATCAGTGGCGCATGATGGCTTAAGAAAATTTTTTACTAAACAAGGAGAGAACCAAGAGGTATCATGATCCAAGGATACATCAAAGGAAACAATTCAAGGAAGGAGACCATGTGCTCTTGTACAACTGGAGGCTTCGATTGTTTCCTAGCAAGTTCAAGTTGAGATGGTCTGGTCCATTTACAGTCACTCAGGTGTTTCCCTATAGTACTATTGAAGTGACACATCTAGAGAAAAGTACTTTTAAAGTCAATGTCCACAGGTTGAAATTATATGTTGGAGGTGACCCGGATAATCTTAACAAGGAAGAATTTACCCTCTACCAGGTACAACAGTGAAAGTCTCCACGCATCAACGCCAAGCTAATGACGTTAAACAAGAGCTCATTGGGAGGCAACCCAAGCTTCTTATGAATTTTTTGTTTATTTAGTAATTTCTTTTATGATTTTCTCTTTTTAGTCTGTCATATTTTCCCCTGTGATTGTCTCTTGTCGAACAATTTGATTATATGCTTCTGTGATTCTCAAGTGTTTGCTTGTATATTTTTCAGTTGAAGAAGTCAATTTCATCTTCAGGGATGCATATAATGATCAAGGATGGATAAATTCATGGGAAAACAGTTAATTATTATGGTATGTTACAAGTCATGTTGTGCACGAATCAAGTATGTTTCTGAACTTACAAAGGAGTTACATGGCCCAAGACACAATTGTGTCTTGAACCGTGTAATGCTAGGCCTCATTATGAAGAAATTGTAACTAATTCAGTGAAACACAAATGAAGACAAGCCCGTGTCTTCAACCAGGTGTTGTCCTGCCTCGTTTTGGCATAAATTATGTTAAGACACGACCAACGACACGAGTGTGTCTTCAACCGTGTCTTAAACATATTTTCCTCATCACACTTCCAGTCTATGTCTTTTAGCTACCGTGTATGTGTCTTATGTTGTCCATCCATGTCTTCGCACCTGAACACACCAAACATGATGTTCTCCTATCATTCCTCTCCAACCGTGTTTTCCTTTCTTCTTCAGTGCATTAATCTGTGTCTTTCTTTTTTTCTCTTCCGTTGCCTCTCTATCAACTTAACCAGGCCACCATCTTCTTTCAATCACCACCAACGAATTTTAACCCACATCGTCCACCAAATCCTCCAAACATGTCCCCATAAACCAACCCATTCTATCTATTTTCTTTTGTATTTAGACTACAATTGGGGTAATAAATTTCTTGTTTGACATGTTTTTATCATTTGGTTATATTTGTTCCTCATTATTTATGCCAAATTGCAAAGGAGTTTGTTGAATTTTGCCTTGAACTATTGGTATGTTGGATTGGAATTTGACGTATTTGTACGAACAATTGGGGTATGGATTTGATCTTAGTATGTTTAGGACATGTATTTGACACCGAAATCGTTGGTTGTGATTATGTACGAATTATTTTAGTGTTTTTGTGCTTGAACGTGGTACCCACCAAGTGTTTGATAAAATGTTTGAATGAGTTTGGAGGGAGTACTTAATAAATTATTTGTGACGTTCAATGTAAATTTTGTGGAGTGTTGATGTGGATAAGGCATGTGGATGTTGCAAATAGGTGATCAAAAACTAAATTGGGTACTTTCTAAATCAATTTTACGTTGAATTTTGATTGAAAATGCATGGCTGTCACATGTTCGATGAAATGCTTCAATGAAAAATTCTTAGCCATTTTCACTCCATTTCTTCATTTTGTTACAATCAATTGTCATCACAATATATTGGGGTTTTGTGTATAACATGATTACTCATCAAGTTATTCATGCTAGGAGTTAGCATTTTATATTTTTTCATCTAGGAGCATGGATTTCTTTTATTCCTCATAGGATAATCGTTATACTTTTAGCATTACATGTAATCTCATTTTTAGCATTTATTTCCATTTTTGCTTTTATTTTTATTTTCATAAAAAAAATGGAAAACAAAAAAAGCAAAGAAAAATTTTGCATTTGCATTTATGAAATTCTAACTCCGTTTTTTCTTTTATGGTAAAATGAGCAGAATGACTAGGTGCACAAAAGCTATCGAATGCCAAAAGAGAGAAAAGGAGCCAATCCAAAAGCAACCATAAGTCGAAGGCTCATCTAGCCAGGCGCTGAGGCAAACTTGATCACCTTCCCAATAGTCGTTTGCCACTCAATTAATGCTACGCTTCACTGATCTAGAACATCTAGAGCGATATAACACTCTGCAGGGCAAGCCATTTGATGGTTGGATTTTCATTGACTAAGAAGTCTTACAATCTATCGGCCTAGAGTAGGATGTGTGAGAGTTGATTGCATAGGGGCTTGGGATACATTTTTTGAGATCCGTGACGAATCTTACAAGGAGTTGACATTAGAAGTCCTTTCCACATTCATAATCCAGGGAAAATAGCTGGGTATGAATGTTCCTGACTTAATCCAATTTAGGGTAATGGGAGAACTCCAAAAGATGAGTTATACACAGCTCTCTCTTTATATGGGATTATACACTAAAGAGTTTGTTTCCACTCCAGAATACAAGGAGCTAGCCATTCGATTCCCACATATATATAGACCAAAGTATATTGGCAATAAGTAAGTAGACAAAACAACTATGATGCTAGCCGATCAAAGGGCTCAACATTGCGTACTTCTGGTCTGAGATATGTTCATTGTATGTTGGCTCAAACTATATATATATATATATATATGAAGTCGTGAATATCATCCTCAGCCAGTGAAAAAGGATGAAGACAGTAGCCTTGTATGAATGACATTATGTCACGTGCTTGGCCAAAAGTATGGGTCTTTTTGCTCGACTACCACAAATGGAGCTAATGTGTCGAATGGTTGCCGTTGAGTGGCCTACTCTTATTAGTATGAGGATGATTGAGAGGCATTAGGGGCATAATGGATAGACTTATGTAGTAGCTGGCGCACCACATTCCCCTGTAGAGGAAGTTCAAAGGGTCTGCCTTGATCCATCAGAGCAGTCGACACCTTCGTAGGCACCTCCACCTCCCACCAGCCACATTTGGCCAGACTTAGCGCATAACCTTCATCGTCATAGAGTCAACTAGATAGGATTGAGAGGATCCTTGAGCAATTTGACACCTGTAGGATCGGATGCACCCACGATGGCGCTACAAACTAAGCCAACATATTCGGCCACTGAGATCATGGAATCGGAGCAGGGATCACCCACCGCATGATCCAAATGTTACATTTCTTTTTGTTTCCTTTTGTTTATGTTATAGCCATAGCAAGGGACTAGCCCTGCTTTACTCATTGTGGACATTTACTATTTTATTTTGTTGTTGTCGACTTTAGATTCATATGTGAAGTTATCTATCTATATTTTAATGTTTCATATATGTTAATGATGTTTTCTTTGTTTTTCTTATTTTGCAAGGCTTCTCACAGTTTTCGAGCTCAAATTATTCTCGATGGATCTATATTCAGGGAAGTCCTAGAACTCTTTATTTTATCCCCTTCTCATTTTCAATTATTTCATGCTTTATTGTGTACATTGAGGACAATGTCCAATCTTAAGTGTAGGGTAGGGGAAGATCATCCTTAATTGAATTCTTGAAATTATGGTTGTAGGTGTCCATATTGTGTAATTGTGCAAATGAATTGATTAGTTGAGAATTTTGAATATGCCTTTGTTACTTTGAAACTTGGATTGGCTATTCTGGATTAGCATGGGTCTTAATCTTGTGATCAAATTTTTTGCTTTGGCTTGCCCTGTCTATTCAGTTCATTGATTTAGTTATTAAGTGATAACTTGAACAATAAGAGCATATAGAGTTTATATAAACTAAAAAAAGAAGAAGAAAAAGAATATATAAATAAGAAATTAAGGGTTGGTCGTAACTTGCTTGAACCTAAATCATGACAAGTACATGGGGTTCATAATTTGTTGAACCCTTATTTATTTTGAAATATTTTTTATTATGGACAAAAATATTATGTGAATAAGAATTTGAATGATTGAATGTAAAGTCCTTCAAGAAGTGCATTAAAGTCAATATTAGAGATGATTTAAAGTCATCTAAATGGTTATAAAAGTGACGACTCAACTTAAGCTCATCTGGATCATGCCTTTGTTCAAAAAGAAGAAGAAATATGAAGTACAGGCAATGAAACACGAGTGTCAGGAAGGAGACGCACGTCTCAACACAACATGGAAACTACAAGTCATTTTTTTAGGCCTGTCACTCTTGAAGAAAAGATGTAGTTCATCCTTATTGATGCCTAGCATACGAGACGCACGTCTCAAACCGCATAATGAGCGTTTCGCTTTAGAAAATTCAACATTTTACAATGGCTACCTGAACAATGTCAAAAGAAGGAAACATGGCGCACCATTCCATGGTAAACGGTCACATATGAGGATTGCCTTGAAATCAATGGGATTTCAAGAAAGGGTTTAGCATAATTGTACCTTATAGAAAATAACTAGATTGGTGAGAGTTCTCACTTACATTGAAAGTGATATTGGTAGAGGTTCTCACTACACTTAGGAAAGTGATTAAGGCTGTAAAGGTTCTCATTTGATTCTTAGAAAAGTGATTGTGTATTTGTTGAAGGCCTTTGAGAGCCAAGTAGTGGAAAATCCTAAGTAGGTATACTTAGGTAGTGGATGTAGGCCAAAAAGTTGCTGAACCACTCTAAATCTTGTGTGTTCTTTGTTCATCTTTCTATTCTTTTCATTCAAACTTTTAAAACACAACAATAATCACGAAAGAAGCACTCAAAATCAAAAAGTTCAACAAAGTGCCACTCCATACTATTCACCCCCTCTATTGTGGTTACCAATCCTTCCTGAATTATCCTTCAATTGGTATCAGAGCTTTGGGCTCAATTTTGAAGGTTTCACCACCTTGAGTTAAAGATCCAAAATGGCACTACATTTGGGTGCATTCATTAAAGGCTTTTCTCTTACTAGACCTACTCTCTTTGATGGTTGCAATTTTATTTCTTAGAAGAAACAAATGTCTATTTTCATTTAATCATATGATATAAACATTTGGAAAGTTATTGTGCTTGGTCCAAAAGTCCCCAAGAAGGATGATGGTGCATTAAAGAAGTATGAAGAATTCAAGGATGAAGATTGGAATATGATCCACCTCAACTCAAGAGCTACACAACTTCTCTATTGTGCTTTGAGTCAAAAAGAGCATAACAGAATTTCTTCTTATGAGAGTGCAAAGGAAATATAGGAGATGCTAGAAGTCACTCATGAAGGAATATCACAAGTCAAAGAGAAAAAAATCAACATGTTGCTTCATGACTATGAGCTATTCTCAATGAAGGATAGAGAAAGCATAGCCATATACTAGACCGCTTTGCCAAAATAACCAATGGGTTAGTATCACTTAAAAGGTCACTCTCTAGTAGTGAGAAGGTGAAGAAGATCTTGAGGTATTTGCCAAGCGAATGGGATGCTACGGTCACGAAAATCCTGGAGTCGAAGGACTTGAAGAAGATGGAATTTAGTGCTTTAGTTGGCTCACTCATTAACTATGAGATTGTGTTAAAGAGTAGATGAACCAAGCCCAAACCAAAGGAGAAAGAGAAGAGCCTAGCACTCAAAGAAATTTTCAAGCATGCAGAGTCAAGTGATAGTGATGGTTTTAGCTCAAGTGAAATTGATGAAGAGCATTTGGCATATTATGCCAAAAATTACAAGAAGATAAAGATACATATGCAAAGGCAAAAAAAAAGGAGGATAGGAGGAGATACTCCAAAGATGAAAGAAGGAGAGACAAAGGTAAAAGTAAGGAAGAAGAGGATGGATGCTATGTTTGTGGAAAACATGGTCATTATGCCAAGGAATGCTATAAAGTAAAAAGAGCATTATATGAGACCAAGAACAAAAAGGAAGGGCTCCTTGCAATATGGAGTGATGAGTATGAGGATGAGAGTGAACATGAAGTCATTAATCTATATCTCATGACCTCAAGTCACCAATCGAAATCCAAAGCTTATACCTCTAGTGATGAGGATGAGGTAAATAATTTTCCTTATGATGAAGTACTTAGTTTATATTGTCAATTGAATCATGATTTTGAGGAATCAGTCAAAAAGAATAAGAAACTTCATAAGAAGAATGATGCTTTGAAAATGCATGTTGAT
>CAODLS011549733.1:0-16356 GCA_948243855.1 Flueggea neowawraea
TATGGACAGTTTCCCTTGATACTGGCTTATTAATCAAATTCAACTTGCGCCCAGGATTTTAGTTCATCCACCCAATGATCTTCCCTCTCTTGCAATTTGTTCTAGGCAGCCAGATGTCCTTCTTCCAGATTTTTGGGTTCCATCTCCATCTGACCTTCTAATTCTGCAAACTTCTTGCCAAATTCTGTATCCAGCAACATACGTTTAACTCCTGCAGTAGAACCATTACCATATAAATGAAGAATAACAGCTGCTTCAGTTTTTTTCCTGTGCTCAAGAAGTCCCATCTCTGCCTCGTATCGTCCATTTAACTTCTGTATTTCTTCCTGTTGCTTCTGCAAAAGCTTTTTCTTTTTTCTGTGGAATTTCTTCTGAACATCAGCGATACTGTTTGAGACATCTTTTTGTGCCAAGCCCAGCTGAGAGAGAACCTGATCATCAGAAAATTCTTGACCGGCTGTTTGTAAACGATCTGCACTAAAACCTTGAGTTGTAGATGCAGCTTTTGGAGAGTTGCGGTATAAAAACACTCTCTTCAAACAGCGCAACATAGAATACACGTATTCTGCCTCTTTTTTTTGGCATCCAAACTTTAAATGCTGTTTTGCCAGGGCAAGTGATTCTTTGTGATCAAGTTTGTGCTTCAGCAGAGAAGCTGCAGTCCAGAACTGAAATTGGAGCAGCAAAACAGAAAATGCAGATTGTCAAAATCATTTGATGTGCTGAAAATTTTGAGGTGTCATAGCTTTACTGATGTGCCACATTTGGCAAGTGTCACGTTAAATGATGCAAAGAAAATTAGTTTCAATGAAATTTCAACTAGATATTTAATCAGGAAATTTTCTTTTAAATGAACTTACTGACATCCAGACTACAAATCCACTATTTCTTCCTTCTTTATGCTTTCTGGTCCATCATAATAAAAACAAACACTGAACTATAACATTTTCGTGTTAATATAAGTTCTTCCTAAGATCTTTACATACTGAAAATTGCCTTTCCTATAATCTTTATATATCTTTATTTTTCCAGTATATATATGCCAAAAGCTTAATACATATTTTGTCCCATCTGTACAATTATGAAATTGACCTTTAACCTCTGTAAAAGCATATTGTCTATTTTCACACCATAGACTATTACGTAGCTTCTTTTGCACTCTCCCTCTCCCTCTCCCTCTCCCTCTTCCTCTACCTCATCTCTCCCCCTACTGCCTCATCCAAATTAATTGCCCCTCTCCCTTCTGCACCTTCTTCATGTCTCTTCCTCTCTCTTCCTAACAGATCCACCTACCTCAACTAATGAAGGAAGCAACAGTTGCCACATAATATTGTTTTCTTTTTTCCATAGAGGGAAAAGGTCCAATTTGTGTAATTATACAGGGGAAAAACTACATATCAAGCCGTATTCAAATACATTGTGGAAACATATCCATAAATCACAACTTAACTTGTTCTATTTTTGAGCTTTCTAGTTTAGAACCCTTCCATGGATTACATTACTAAACTGGTTCTAAAATTCAAAGACATCTTCTAAATTTGTGCCTTTTTTGGCTGTATTTTATTGCTAGAAATGTCTGTCCTTTTTGGTCTCTACTGAGTGCACAATTTGATTTCACAAGGCATCAATAGTTCTTCTCAAACCAGTCACACTGGAAGATCACTAACGGAAGTTAAAAAAAACATAGGAATGAAGTGAAATAAGTAATACAAGCTATGCATCGAAAGCCATAACAAAAAAGGATAATAATCTCTTATTCTCCTTAAGCAACAATGTATTAGTTATACATTTCAAATTTGGTACAACACAATAAAAAAAATCAAAATTGAATCTAGGGCTTGCTTGGTTGGAGGTAAGTAGGTGAGAAAAGTGTTACTTCCCGAGAAGTAGGTAAACTTCATTTGCTTGGTTGAACAAAGGAAGTTGAACTTCCGGAAAGTCAAGCACTTGACTTCCCTTTGACCTCGAGAAGTAACTTCGTGAGGGGGAGGTTAAGAAGTCTAACTTCCTTAATAATCAGCCAAGTATTTTACGAATATACTCTCAAAATACTATTTATTTATAATTTTTATTTATTTTTAAAATTTTATAAATTATTTCAATGATAAATTATAAATTTTCATTTAATTAATAAATAATTTTTTTAAATTTAAAAAAAATAGTCTTCATTATAGAATTTTGTGAAAAAATAACTGTAGTTTTATTTCTCATAAGAAAAAATATGTTATATAATAAAAATAAATAATTTTTCTTTAATTTTTTATATTATTAATTTAAGTTTAATAAAAATAAGGATATTATTGACTTTTTTCAATTAACTTCCTGAAAGTGTAATTTTGAATTAAACACAATAAACTGTACTTTCCAACAGTCCAACATACCAACAAAATATATTTGTAAATTATTTCTAAAAAAATTACTTTCTAAAAAATAACTTTTTGAGAAGTTAAATCAAGCGAACCCTAATTTAATCAAGAATTTGAATGTCACAATTGGGCTGTGCATGCTATTTGTTGATTTGGCTTGAAGAGCCAGGGGGATGGGGTGAGATTCGAAAGGAAGACATTATTTTTTTGACTGCGAAGGAACAAGGAAGGCTTTTGAACGGAGAGAGAGAGGAAGAAAGGCTTTTGTTTTTATATTATTTTATAATTTTTTTTCCAAGTAAAGAGGAGCTGAGAGTTACTGATAGTGATATATCTCTGTTGAATGTGATTATGCAGACAAATATTTTTCTCTGTAAAATGTTACTTTGCTCGACGGTGACCAAAAGAGACTCACCGCACAAACCAAAAAGATACTTGATCTCGAACCTAAATCACACGTGCACGAGACATAGTCTCTATAGCTGGTATTATTTTATAAAATTTAAGTAAATACCTCTTCAGGGGTGAGATTCGAAAGGAAGACATTATTTTATTCAAATTTAATTGTGCAGGAACATGCACGAATAAAGGTTACAAGTTTCGTTGTGAGTGACAGATAACATGCAGGAAGAAAAGTTGACAGGCAAAGGTTTATTGTACTGAAAAACTGGTTATGATAAGCAATAAGACCCCAGAAGAGGTATTTAGTTATTTAAGTTGCTTCATTAAGAAGATAAGTCAAAGCTTGTAAGAGGATGTAAATAATGATTTATTTTATTTTTATTATATTTTTAATGATTAAAAGTTATGGATTTAAGTTGCTTCATTGAGAAGATTCTATTTATGCTATTTTTTTTTCGTGAATTCATAATTTTTTTAGAGTAAATGAACTTTATTTTTTTGTTTTTCTGCACTCGTAGTGATAATTAATTACATAATACATCTAAATAAGAATAATATACTAAAATGTCATATAATTGTTATTTTTTTTTTAAAAATAAGCCTATAATTTAGAACGAAAACTTGTACAATGGTGTAAACAAAGTAATATTATTTTATGATTTGAATCTATATGGAATTTCTTTATTATTGAATATTTTTGTTGACTATGGAAGATTGAATCTATGGAATGGAAGAATTTCAACATCGAGAATCTTTTGCTGGCGGAGGCATAGAAGAGAATAGGAATTGGACGTGACAAGAGGTAAGTCAAAGCTCCTAAGAAGATGTAAATAATGATTTATTTTTTTAATTCTATTTTTAATGATCTAAAAGTTACTGATTTAAGTTGCTTCATTGAGAAGATTCTATTTTCCTGAATTCAGAATTTTTTGAGAGTAAATAAACTTTGTTTTTTGTTTTTCTGCAGTGTGTGTTTGATAATGCTAACTTTGAGGTGTTAACGTATTAAATATGCGAACATTCGACTAGTTTTTTGTATTGTTTGATATAATTTATTTGCTATTTATACAAATAACTACTTATAGAAAAAAATGACAATTATCGGTGTTTTCATCCATTTAAACCTAAATAAATTGCAGAAAATTACAATTGAGTAGCTCTCAAACAGTTGGGTAAGTTGTTGACCTTTTAACTTTTTTCAGCTTGTTTTGATAAAATTTGAAAGCAAACATTCTGCGGATTTGTTTGGAAGGATAAAAAATATAATATATTTAGTAAATTTTATAATAATTAATAGTGAGTAAATAGTTAAAAAATAAAAATATTATATTTTTAATAAAATTAATTATATAAATATATTATATACTCATTTAAATATAATATGAGTTTGTTTGACACCACAAAATATAATATATAATATTTTTTAATAATTTATAATAAATAAATAATAATAAATAAAATATTTTTAATAAAATATCATATAATATTTAGAAAAAATACTATATATTATTATCAATCATGCTAAATAGAACTTCCAAATGGGAAAACAAAAGAAATTACATAGGGTCCACAAAATATGGGTTCCACAAAGGGGTTTTGAAAGAAAGAAACGTGGCGTGGCGTGAGCTTCCGATGACTCGCTTGGTGTTTTGTAGGGACAACAATACGAAATGTAGGACGGGAAACGCGGAATGAAATTGACACTTTGTCTTTTAGCATAATCATTAGTTCATTTCTTTCACGGTGATTGCAGGTACTGTAGCTCCATGTTGTACCCGACACATACACCATCTGGAACAGACTGTGGTTGCTGCTTGCTGCCTTCGACGCAATCCCATTCTTGTTTGGTTTACGTTGAAATATATTTAGAGTAGAGGCGACCAAACCTACCTAACTAATGAAAAATCATTGGTTAATTGGGTTTCCAAAACGTCTATTCTCTTTATTTAATTACATAAATTTTGGCCCCTCTTTTGTCTGGACGCCTTGTTGAATCTAAAGCTTCAAGTCTTGAGTTGTGGATGTATTCCACTAAACCAACCACGTCAGCTAATACGAATCAGATCAACGAGAACAATTACGATTTGGTATGTGTTTAAAAACTTTCACACTGTTTTCTGTTGTGGATTAACACCTTATAACTACAAGAAGAAGAGCATTTATACAAAGGCAAGAAAAAAAAATAACAAAGAAAAAAAATAACAGTCTTAGAACATCTGTAATAATACTCTTAATTTTTTAAAAAATAATTTTGACATATATAAAGTGTACATTAAAAATAAAGATTAAAGATAATGGTATTTTCCAATGCTATTCTTTAAACTCTTATTAATTTCCATAAAATTTTTAATTATTAAACTTTATTATTCCCTTTTAGTTATTTCATTATGCATATGCATGAAATTGATTGATGAAGTTGAGAAAATATAACTGATTCTTTTTCTGGATAATTAAACTCTGAATCTGAGATCTATTGTTTTTAAAGAAGTGAAGAAAAGGGGTATTCATTTTCCCCAAAATTCTTCAATGGTGCTATGAAAATATTCTTCTGATGGAATATCATGTATAAGTCTATCCCCGAAAAATAGTTAGGTGATATGTAGATGGTTTGTTGAATTAAAATATATTTTTACCTGATAAATTAATTACAAATAATTAAATTAAAATATATTTAGGGTTTGTTTGATATAATTTGTATTTAATATTTTGTCTAATTAGTATCTAATTAAAAGACGTATTTTCTCTACTTTTTCACTATACAATCATCAAAAAAAATATACAAAAAACAAAAAATCTTACTCCTCACAAAGAAGCCCTATAGTTATCCAATTTTAAATATTGTATTATCTGTAGTTGTTAAATTGAAACATTAAAAATATGGTCTAAAAATTCAATTTACTATCATTATATCTAATTACTTTTTTTGATAAGTCATTATCTAATTACTTACAATTTCAAATTACTTATTATCTATAATAAAAATTTGGTGTCATTTTTAATTAACATATTTATTTCAGTGTTTGAATCGGGAATTTTAGATATTAAAAAGTTTTAACACATTTTTAGTAGTAGTGATACAAATTGATAATAAAAAATATTAAAATGTATAGATTATTAACTTGTCATTTAATAAAAATAGATACAAAAATGTTGTATGAAAAAAGATTGTCCCACACACCTCTATATTATTGCTTGCTAATAATTGACTTTTTTTTTTGTTTTGAAAATTCGAGCCCAAACGAAACTATCCCAACTCAACCTCTAAAATAACTTACTTTGTTTGCCCATAACTGGGCTACAAATGGGACTAACATTTGTCACTCGATCCATAGAGACGCGCTATTGCATTCTCATGATGTAGCTCATCTTCTTGTAGGAGGATGAATTACATGTGTTAGACGTGGAGTCATACATTAATTTTTTTTAAATCAAAATTTGACCATTGGATCGTTTTAATTCAACGATCGGATTTACTCCAATGATAATATTACCGTTGGAGTATCATTGGGGCATAAAAATTACCCTTTTAGTCCATAACGGCTAATTTTACCAATTTTCCTATAAATACCTAGCCAAACACATTTTTTTCTCTCATTTCTACACTTCAAACGCTCATTTCTCTCCTCCAAACTCTCTCAACTCTTAAAATTTCTCTACATACTCCCAAATTACTCCCACTCCAATTTTTTCCCCAAAATTATGGATTCCAACAATAAAAATATTCAATCATCTTCTCAAAATAGCCCATCAAAATTTGTGAAAAATATGAATTGTAGTATTTTAAATTTAATGTAATATTTAATATTTTATTTGTAATATTTCAATTTTAATGTAATTTTTTTATTTTAATTTAATTTTTAAATTTTATGAATTATTTTTATTTTAATGTAATATTTTTATTTTAATGAATTATTTTTATTTAAATGAACTATTTTTATTTTAATGAATTTGGGGTAGAAAATATTAAATGAAGTAGTAGATAAAATTGAGAGATTAAAATAAAATTGTGTTTAGTAGAAAGTTGAGTAGACGTCCTGTGAAATTCTTAAAGTAGTAACTAGGTTACGGATAAAAAAACTGAGAGGTTAAAAACTATGAATTTTAATAAAATAATAATAAAAATATTAAATAAATACCCTACAAAATAATTTCAAAGGCACTAACTTACGAAGTAACCTTAAACAATTCCAAACTGCAGAAGAAGTTTTTTTAGTAATCAAAACTTGCGGAAGAAGCAGCCCTTTAGAAACTACAGATTGTTCATTTTATACTTTTTAAAACAAAACGTTAATAGAAAAGTAAAAAAACATAAAGTTGATATTAGACGAAAAGAAAACCAATTTGGTTCCACTCTCGTGAGCTTTCGACGATTCATTTGCTGGTCGAACCAAAGAAGGAAGAGAGAGAGAGAGACAGAGAGAGACAAAAACGATTCACTTGCTCTTTCGTCGTATTGAAAATAGGTGGGGTCCACTACGTAGGATAGGTATGATATTAGCATAATTACTTTTCTTTCATGGCGGTGATTGGATGGAGCTGCCAACCATGAAAATACCCATCTATTAATTCTGTCGGTGCCATATTTCCAGCTCATCATTTTATTTTACTCCTATTCATTTAATTATTTTTTACACTTTGCTTCCTAAAATATTAATGTTTTTTTCGTAAAATAATATATAGATGTTTTAATAATATTTTTATTTTAATTTTCTTATTTACATTTTTAGTAAAGGAATTGTCTAGTCCAACGGAGGTAATTAAGGCCTCATTTGAAAATAGTAGCCTGTTTTGAAAATAATTAAACTTAAACTCAATTATATCGAATTAAACTTAGATTAGTTTGATATCGAATTGTTAAATTGTCATTCTTACATATAAAATAATTATCAAGTAAGTATATTGTTTATATTTTTTATTATATGCTTTAAACATGTTGTACGTATTTTTTACCAAACAAGTTTTAAATTTCTTTTTTCATTAAAAATTAAAATAAAATAAATTTCTCCTTTTGTTACATGCATATTTAATTATATAGTAATGGATGGTTTGTTTTTCTTAGTTGATCTCTCGAAGCAAGTATCAATTTTTTTTTATTTTTTATTATAAAAACCGTAAGGAGAAAACAAAACGGCCCCACTATGACGCGCACACACATCCCCATGACTCGTCAATTAACCACGTCGTCCGTAAAACAGACCTTTTCCATCCCCATTTACCTTGCGTGTCTTCATATATTCTCACTTCTCAGCAACTTCCATACTACTACCACCCTCTGCCCATCAAGAGACGAACCAAACGGTCTCTCCCTAATCCATTCCTTTCCGTACGATGTCTCGCCGTGGTGGCGGTGGCGGTCGGCGTCCGGACTATGTACGTCCGAATCAACCTCCTTCTCCCTCTTCCTCTTCCTCCCACCGCGGTGGAGGCGGCGGTGGGAGAGGCGGTGGGAGAGGCGGTGGAAGAGGTGTTGGAAGAGGTGGTTTTCCCCTTGGTCCTCCGATGAATGTTGGTGCTCCGCCGCAGTCAACTGCTTACCGTCCCCGTCAGCCACCATCTGTGCAAGTTGCTCAACCGTCGCCGTCTTCATCTATGCCAGTTGCTCAACCCTCACCGTCTTCATCTATGCCAGTTGCTCAACCCTCGCCCTCTTCGGTGGCGGAGAAACTGAGTGAAGTTTCGCTGGCGGCGACACCATTACCGCCGGAATCGTCGAAGGCGGTGAGGGTTCCATCTAGACCTGGTTTCGGAAGTGCGGGAACGAAGTGTTTGGTTAGAGCTAACCATTTTCTGGTGAAAATAGCAGAGAAAGATCTATACCACTACGATGTAATAGTTTTTGTTGTTATGTTTTTATTACATATTTGTAATAAACAAGTTCATAAACTTTTTTGTTAACTTTTCTATTTCTATTTCGATGTATTGTAGGTGACCATTACGCCGGAGATTACATCTAAGAAAGTAAACAGAGAGGTGATTTCGCAACTCGTAACTCTTTATGGAGAGTCTCATTTGGGAAACAGGCTGCCGGCTTATGATGGGAATAAGAGTCTTTATACTGCGGGACCCTTGCCGTTTCAATCCAAAGAATTTTCTTTTAAGTTGATTGATGATAGTGACCGCAGTAGCTCTTCTTCCGCGACGAAGACCAAGTATTGTTTGTTTGTTTCTTATTCTTTTAGAAAATGGTGAATGGTGATCAATTGTTGATGCGACGTCTGTATTGTCCTTTTACAGAAAGGAGCGCACATTTAATGTGACTATAAAGTTTGCTGGAAAACCAGATATTCACCATTTGATGCAGTTTTTGAGCAAGAGGCAACGCGATGTTCCTCTCGAGACCATTCAAGCTCTCGATGTCGTTCTCCGAGCTAACCCATCTAAACTGTAATTTCTTAAAACTTCTGATTGCTTTTTTAATCATGTTGTAATGTGGATTCGTTGAGAAGTTGGACTTTTTGATTGATTAATTAGGTACACAGTTGTGGGGAGGTCGTTTTTTAGCGAGAAATTGGGTCAGAAAGGGGAGCTTGGTAATGGCATTGAGTATTGGAGAGGGTATTATCAGAGCCTCAGACCTACTCAAATGGGACTATCTTTTAATATCGGTAATATTTTTTTTTAGTACTGTTTTGCTTTTTTTTTTTTGGAGTGATTGTATTTCTAACTGATGTTTCTGTCAGATGTCTCTGCTCGATCTTTCTACGAGCCGATATTGGTCACTGATTTTGTTGCAAAGTACTTTACTGTTAGAGATTTGTCAAGGCCTTTATCTGATCAAAATCGTGTTAAGGCAAGTGTTGGCAATAATGTATGTAGTTTATTGAAAACTGACTGTAATTGGTAGCCCATTTTGGCTGCTTAAGTTTCTCTTTCGCCAATTTCTACATGTAAATTCTTTCCTGTTGTTTGTAGGTGAAAAAAGCTTTGAAAGGAATTAAAGTTGAACTTACTTGCGTGGGTAGCAGGAGAAGCTACAAGATAACTGGAGTATCTGACCAACCACTAAGCAGACTAACGTGAGCTTTTCTCATCATATGAACATATCATTTATTGGACTATGTTATATATTGTATTTAGCTTGCAGATTGTGCCATGGCGTTTTTGCAAATTTTTTATTTTGTTCAGATATATGTTTCAAAATTGTATGAAATAGATGAAATTGAGTTTTTTTTTTTAAATTTCAAATTAGAAATGCTACCATGACATACAATCTTAAGGACTTAATTGTGAGTTCTTTAATATGCGATTTATTTATTGTTTTTGCAGTTCTTATTTTTATATGTTTTAAATTTCAGTTTTACTCTTGATGACAAGACAACAAAGATCTCTGTGGTTCAATATTTCCGTGAAAAATATGATGTTGCCCTCAGACTCACTTCTTTGCCTGCTGTTCAAGCTGGAAGCAATACAAGTCCTATTTATTTGCCTATGGAGGTTTCTTTCATGATTGCTTTTGATTTTCTGCTACAGTTAGGGTTGCCTGATCACACTACCCCTTTCAATTTTTTTCCAGGTATGTAAAATTGTTGATGGGCAGAGATACACAAAGAAACTTAATGAGAAACAAGTTACTGCCCTGTTAAGAGCAACTTGCCAACGTCCCAGGGATAGGGAATATGACATTAAGAAGGTACATTTTTTCTAAATTAATCATTGAAGTCCACTTAGATTTTTCTTTATTTTTTTTTTTATTTGGTATTGTTCACATTTGGCATCTTTTTTCTTATGTAGATGGTTGAGCGCAATGATTTCAGACACAATAAGCTTGTTAATGATGAATTTGGCATTTCTGTTGCTGAACAGCTAACATTGGTTAATGCCCGGGTTCTGCCGCCTCCAATGGTAAATGCAAACATAGTCTAATATTTTTTGTGCTAATTTAAACTTTAATGTCATTCACATTGGTGCAGCTTCGATATCACGAAACCGGACGAGAGGCAATGGTTGATCCCAAATTTGGGGCATGGAATATGATTAACAAGGTTCAAACTTCATGTTTTTTTTTTTAAATTTATTCCATTTAGGTGAGCAGAGGAGTAATGTTTTAGCTCACTTTATATTGCCAGTAAAAAATTTAGCAGAATATTATTGAATTTTCAAATCTTGCTTAAAGAAGTTTGTAATTTCTCACATCATTTTAAATTCTGCTACTTTGTATTTGACTTCAAGTTTAAAACATTATTAACTTTTTTACATTATAGTTTGGAAAACATTTCCAAAACCTTGGTCTCAGATTAAGATTTTTTTTCATAGTTTTTTGTAATCGTAAATGTATTTATTTTGAAGGAATTCTTTTAGGCAATTTTTACAGTGAAAATGTTGTTTGTGAAGAATTGAATGATAATTTTGCATGAATGATTTTGTAGAAAATGGTAGATGGTGGAAATGTTGGCTTTTGGACTTGCGTGAACTTCTCGCAATGGGTGAATTCTGATCTGCCTGCTGAGTTTTGCAGGCAGTTAGTGGAAATGTGTCGAAGCAAAGGCATGGTATGCTGTTATTTTAACATTATTTGAATATTTATCTTTTAATTGTTAATTTGTTTTAACATACGTTTTTCTTAATCCAGAACATCTTACACTTTTTTTGTTGACTTTGTGGCTGTAATTTAAGCAATTCAACCAAAACCCTATTCTTCCACTACATTCAGCTCCTCCAAATCAGATTGAAAATACTCTGAATGATGTTCATGCGAGATGTAACCAACAAGGAAAGAAGCTACAGCTGTTGGTTGTTATTCTACCGGATATCAGTGGATCATATGGTTAGTAGCAAATAGAAATTTCGTAGTGTATATTCAGTTCTAGTTGAAATAATATTTATTTTGTCAAGCAACTGAGATTTTTTTTTGGCAGGGAAAATCAAACGAATTTGTGAAACAGAGTTGGGCATTGTCTCGCAATGCTGCCAGCCTAGGCAGGCAGCAAAGCTTTCAAAACAATACATGGAAAATGTTGCCCTCAAAATCAATGTGAAAGTATGATTTTATTACTAGTCTTGGGTTAACTTTTTGCACTATTTTGGTCACAATGAGGTGCAAAGTTAAGGTTTTGGACTTTAAAAGGTTGGAGGACGGAACACAATGCTTAATGATGCTATTTTGAGAAGAATTGACCATGTGTCTGATGTTCCTACAATTATATTTGGTGCTGATGTTACGCATCCACAGCCAGGGGAGGACTCTAACCCATCAATAGCTGCGGTAAAATGTTTACTATTCCTACTCTAATTCTGTGGTGCTTAGTTCTTCATTCTGTTATATCTTTGAATTGGTTGACACAGGTGGTAGCATCTATGGACTGGCCCCATGTTACCAAGTATAGAGGACTCGTTTCTGCTCAAACTCATAGGGAGGAAATAATTCAAGACCTGTATAAACTAATTCAAGATCCTCAAAAGGGTACAGTTCATGGAGGAATGATCAGGTATAGAATTGCATGCATCCAGTACTGCATATCTTATGCTAGATTAATAAAATAATATTTTTCTTCATGTTTCAACTTCATCACAGGGAATTGTTTATTGCCTTTCGAAATGCAACTAGGGGGCAGAAACCTGAGCGGATCATATTCTATAGGTAATTTCATACTTGATTTAAATTGTGGACTTTCACACATCATTATTCATGCCTTCTTTTTTTTCATGGTAGGGATGGTGTAAGTGAAGGGCAGTTTAGCCAGGTTTTGCTCCATGAAATAGATGCTATCAGGAAGGTAAATTGAGCTATGTTTAGACTTGGAAACAATAATAGTAGTTGTGTAACTGGTAGTGGCAGACTGGCAGTATAGAGTTTTCCTGGTTAATATACTTGATTTAGTATTCTCTTCGTATGTATCCATTCTATTCTTGGTGGATTCGTGTTTTTGCCTTGTGGTTGGTTTCCAGTAGGTTGCTCCACCAGATGCTAAGTATTATTTTTTTGGATGTCTAATTCAATTGCTGAAATTTGCTCAGTTATTTGTTTTGATGAATATAATTGCACTACTTCCAGGCATGTGGCTCACTTCAGGAGGGATATCAGCCACGGATCACCTTTATTGTGGTGCAGAAAAGGCACCATACTCGCCTTTTTCCTGCGGACTACAATAATCGCAATCTGATGGACAGGAGTGGGAATATTCTTCCAGGTTATGAGGCTTTGATTCTTTGATTTGTGTTTTTTAGGGTTTGCATGTGACAAGAAAAAGTGACATTTCACAGAAACTGATATTTTAGTCCTTTGTTTAGGTACTGTGGTCGACACCGAGATTTGTCACCCCTCGGAGTTTGACTTCTACCTAAACAGCCATGCTGGAATTCAGGTAAGTTTTTAGTTGTTAGTTTCTTTATCTTGGTGTGCTTTGCAATTTAAAACTGTTGAAAAATATAATCAATTTTGTTGCCTTTTGGATGCAGGGAACCAGTAGGCCTACACACTACCATGTTTTGTATGATGAAAACAGATTTACCGCTGATTCCTTGCAGAAATTAACCAACAATTTGTGTTACACGTAATATTTTTGAATCTAGTTTTTGATTTTACTCAGCTTCTTGTGTTTTTCCATTTGTATTTTGTTTCGAATGATGCATTTTTTATGTTTGCAGTTATGCAAGGTGTACTCGCTCTGTCAGCATTGGTATGGAATCACTAGGCACTTTTCATTTGATATTTTTCTGAGTAGTTGTGTTGTATTCTAATGATTATATATCTTTGAAAAATATGCAGTGCCTCCTGCCTACTATGCTCATTTGGCAGCCTTCCGTGCACGGTACTACATTGAAGAAGAAACATTGGATGCTGGATCTTCTTCCGGTGGGACGAGTACTAGGGAGAGGAGTGTTGAATTTCGACCTCTTCCAACCATCCAGGAAAAC
Organism: Flueggea neowawraea; assembly: GCA_948243855.1. Lineage (NCBI taxonomy): Eukaryota > Viridiplantae > Streptophyta > Magnoliopsida > Malpighiales > Phyllanthaceae > Flueggea > Flueggea neowawraea. The sequence continues at coordinate 13,623 of CAODLS011549733.1, forward strand.
GTCAAGGATGTCATGTTTTACTGCTGATTTAGCCTGCCTTTTGCCTGCTCTTTTTGTGCAAGTTATCTGGTTTGGATGCCAATGGTTTTGTATACCTTCTGATAGAATTTTGGACACTTACTCTTACGGCAGAATTAACACACCAAACATCAGGTTAATACTTTTTGGTCAAGCATCAGGTTTGATACCTTCTATAGAATTTTGGACACTCTTATGGCAGAATTATCCGACAATTGCCGACTTTACTGTCACTTTTGGTTTTGTGGCATCAATCTAGTAAAGAATTTGTCGTCTTTTGTAAATGCACACCCCTGATGATATATGGAAAGTATAGTGTTTCCTCTTGCCACGTTTGAATTTTGTTTCTTTGAATGAGTTGAAATTCCATATTCTGTTATTTTTTACACGTTGTACACAAGTATGTACGAAATACAACGAGATGAAGTTTCTGCCAGAGGAATTATAGGGTAGAATTGTGGAATCAATTAGTTTTAGGCAACTTTTCTTGCATGATAATTGTTATTTCTCATAATACCAGGTAAAACGAATGATGAAATTTTTTGAGATGTACAAAATTTGTGGAATGGGTAGTCACTTGTTGAAACAATGGTAGTTTTTTTTGTAAAAATTGGAATTTTATTGTCAAAAGGTGCATACAACCTAAAATTATGAAAAGCTCCACAATCTAGCAAAACCTATCAAAAAACAAGCACTGTGCAGTAAACCCCCAGAATAGCTGCACACTAAGAATGATCCAGACAAAATGGAGGATACAAGAAAAACAGATCCTTGCAAACAAATTAGCCTGTAACTAATTGTTCTCTGACAACTTCCACAACCCTTCTCACCACACGATTGCCTCGAACAATTCCTCTGTAAAAATAACATTATTTCTTTCCAACCAAATCCAATAGACAGGAGCATTAAACATGATTCGCCATTGTTGACCATGAAGATTTTTACCCCTTGTCCTTCCTATTAAACCAGCTTATTTCTCTCTTCCAATGTAAAGAGTTCCGCTCAATAGCAAACTTGGATCTAATCTCCTTCCACACCGGTCTAACAACTGGACAGTCAAAGAAGACATGATCTATTGTTTCTGAACAAGCAGAACATAACACACACAGATCATCCGCTACAACCCGCCACTTGAACAAGAGCAAGTTTCTTGTGCAGTGCCAAATAAACAAGAAAACTATGTCTCGGCACATGCTTCTTGCCCCACACTAATCCTCTCCAAGAAACCTGGGCAGACCTGTTCCTGATATTCTGCCATGCACTCTTCGTAGTATAGAGTTTCGTCACATCATGCGACCAAACAATAGCATCAGGTCTGGAAGTATGAATACTATCCTATATGATTTCTTCCTAAGAACGCTCCATGATAGCCGTAATTGGATCAGGAAGGTGCCAAGTGTTCCTCCGGTAAAGATCTTTAATCTTTGCATGTTTAGGAATATCCGCATCCGCCATGTCAAGGGTTGGATATTTATCTACCAAAGTTTGTCCCTGCAGCCAAGGATCAAACCAAAAAGAGAAACTACTGTCCTGTCCCACCTCATAAGTGAAGAGTGGTTTAAAGATAGCTCGCAATTTCAGTAAATTTCTCCAGCTCCAACTACAGTCCAGTTGTTTCACAATCCCCTAAAAACTCAGTCTCCTAAGCTTTGTAAAAGAGATCCATTTTGCCCATAAAGAAGTTTTACTAACCATAAGATCTCAAATTTGTTTCCCTATAGCAGCCATATTCCACCCATATAAATCTTTGATACCTAGTCCTCCTTCCTCTTTTGGTCTACACACCTTCTTCCAAGCTACCTTTCCTCCCTGTTTGTTAAAATCCAACCCATACCAAAGAAAGGTTCTACATTTAGCATCAGTTTCTTTAATTACCGACGCAGGAAGGATGAAAATACGACCCCAGTAAACATGTAAACTCCTCAATACAGAATTGACAAGCTGAAGTCGACCTGCATACAACAAACATTGTGAAGTCCAACTAGAGATTATAGCAGTAATTTTGGCAATCAACTTACTGCAATGTTCTTTTGTGAGCCTTGTGGAGATCAGGGGCACCCCTAAATACCTAACAGGTAGTTCACCCACCCGAAACTTCAACAAGCTGATCACAGTCTGGATATCTGCATCCCCTACTCCACTAAAGAATATAGCACTTTTGTCTTCATTAACATGCAGACCAGACAGTTTCAAACTGTTGCACAATAAACTTTATGGTTTCCAGGGAACCCATATCATATTTGCAAAAGACAAACTGTAGAAATATATTCGGGAATATTAAGGGAATATTAGATAGAGTAATTTTAGGAGCTATTTTGTGAGTTATGCTGTAAATATCCCTGTATATTCTGTCTTCCTTTTTTGTATATTCTTCCTATTTTGTATTGAGGGATCTAAATAGAGGACTGAGTGTAGAAATACTACAACCCAGAATTCAGAATTATTTGCCTAATTTCTACATGGTATCAGAGCCTTGATCCATTAGGGCTCTATAGGCATATATTAAGATTCCTTTGTGTAACCCTTAGAGAAGTTTATTATGGCTGAAGGGAAAGGCGTGGCTGATACTGGGCACAGCAGTAGCAAGATCACTACCACCTTAAGTGACAGTCCTTCTCTCCAAATCAGTCCTGTTAAGCTAGATGGGACAAACTATCTTGCCTGGTCTCGATCTTGCTTATTGTTCATTCAGGCTAAGGGTTTGCAAGGATATATC
>CAODLS011550121.1:0-14106 GCA_948243855.1 Flueggea neowawraea
GACACAACCTATGTGTCTGAGCTGCCATTTCACTCACCTGAAAATCTAAGCTAAATGACCCTTTCAAGATCTACTGACAGCTGGTCAACCTCGTTGACCGGAACACGAAACTGAAACAATAATCAGAGTGGAATCAAAGACATGATGCTAGTACTATGGTTGCACCGAAATACATGCACATGCATATGCAAACTTAAATGCTCAAACGACGGCCAAAAACCCATTTCGATCAAAGATCTAACACTGTCGTCCTAAAAATCAAAATATATGTAAAATTACGATTTGGTCCTGACCTTCGTAAAATTACACTTTAATCCCTAAGACCTCAAAAATAATAATAAATCCCCAAATTTTAGATTTGAAAATTTAATCATCTAAATAACTCAGTTTATAATTAAAATTTCCAATTTCTCAAATTTACCAAAAATCCCAACTTTTGCCAAAATTACAAATTTAGAATTTTTCCAAAATTACAAATCTAACCATTTATGTAAAATATCAGACTCAATAACTCAATTTATTCAGAGAAATCAAAAATTTACACCTAAGTCCCTACGACAAAAAATTATTCCAAAAATACCCCAAATACCCAACTTTATTTTCGTATTTGCATATATCGTCTGTAGACAGCCATCTACGTGCGTTGTTTGCCCATATCAACTTCTCTACGTGTTTTATGGCTAAATTCACATTCTCTACGTGTTTGCATCACTTTCATGGATGTTTTATGCACATCATCATCAAAACCAAAGTCAAAATTCTGTCTGGTGCCATAGACCACAACGTCTGCTTTTTGTCTGATTTTTCTTTTGGTTCGTATTTGTTTTTGATATATATATGATATTATGATTCTGTCTGACTTCTTTTGTTTGTTATTTGTGTGAATGTTTTCGAAATGAATTTCTGAAATACTAGCTATGTGTATGCGAGTGTATACCATTAGTATCTGATTATACACGTGCATGTGGTATTTTCTCAAACTGTTATCCCTCACCGAGTTTACTCACACCCCCATAACATTTTCATGTATACTTTTTGGCATCCAACAACCGTCCGACATCTTGATACCCAATTAGGGGTTCCATTTGATAGTGAGTGCCCTTTTGGTCAGGCTCAATTTATTTTTGTAGTAGAGCTCCTACTGGATTGTTGTTGGATTACTGGATTTATATTTTGTATTTTGATTGCTTTGATTTAATCATATGTTATTTTGGTATTCTATATATATATATATATATATATATATATATAAACACACACATATATGTGTGTGTGTGTTTTATATTTTATATGTTTTGATTAATAAATGTTTTATTAATTGAAAAGGTTGGGTAGAATATATGTTTCTCCGAGGCTTGTGCGAGATGGGCTGGGCCTACGATTCGGTTCTCCTCTTACGTCGATCATGGTCTGATCTTGGGTCGTTACAGGATGTTTTAGGAAAAAAATTTAATTTAATGCATTTACGTAAGTCAAGCATAAGTTCTTTATTTTTTTGAAAAATATGCATATCTTTGTGGGAAAAGGGTATAATATTTTTCTATGCTTTAGCTACATTGTTTTTGAGGACTTGATCAATATCTAAGTTGATTAATCTTAGTATATGGATCAAAGGGCAAACAACTATGTCTGACACACACACACACACACTCTCTTCTGCTAGAAAGTCAAATGCAACAAAAGTAATTCAAGTTCGAAAGCTAAATACAACAAAGTAGTTAAAGCTTAAAGCTAATTGCAATGAAGAAATTAAGGCATGAAAGATGAACACAAATAAGCAACTAAAAGTCAAAAATAAGATAACTAATAATAAGTAAAGCTTGTGAGCTAAGCACAAATATTAACAAAAGCTCATAAGCTAAGATATACAAATGAAAAGCAAAGATCATAAACTAAGCATAAGTATTTATCGAGGCTTGTAAGCCAAGATATGCAATGAACAAGTAGAGGCCATAAGCCACAATAAATTACACTAAAGGGGCTTGTAAATCACATGCTTGAAAGCATTTTGATGCAAGTCTAACATTAGCAAATTTAGAACTCATGGGCTTTATGTTTTGTACTGTTAGGTTATCTTAAGATTCTTGAGGATGTTCATAATATATGATATGATGAAAATACATATAGGTTTTGGATGACTTATGTCCAATATATCAAGTCACTCATGGGCTCCAAAGTACAAATAGCCAAAAAGAGGCAATCAGATACATAGGTGTGTATAATCTAATAAACGACATACAAAACATTATTAGACACTATCAAGATTATGGCATGGCTCTTGGCATTACACATAGCATTTAAACATTTACACACACATAGGAACTTATTAGAATACATTTGGAAATGAAAAAAAGCGAATCGGGCAATAATGGAATGCCAGATGCACGTCTGACCAAAGGAGTAACGCGTTTGGGGACCCAAGAAGTGTGCTTGCTGCGTGCTCCAAAGTTTATCACTTTTGAAGGCGACGTGCATCATGTATGCCGAACAAGAGCGACGCACGTCATTCATCTTGTTCATCACATTTTCACCACCAAGATCTAACCTTTTTCCTATGTTTTTGACCCAAAATGACTTTAATCATTTCCACACATCAAAAAACTCTACCACCATCTAAAACAATTACAAAAATACAATCTTCAACACAAAATATGCCTAAATCTATCAACTTTATCAAGTTGGTCAAGCCCATCAAAACCAACCATGAAAGCAATAGGTAAAATGTTGATCTTTAGCATCTAGTCATGCTTATAACACTCAAGGAAGGTTAGATTTCTTACCTTTCCCACCCAAACAACAATCCTTTATGCCTCAACACAAGATTTTGTATTCAAAGTCTCCATCTTTCTAAGAAACAATAATAAAACTTAAGTTCTGGATTTTTTATTCATTAAACAATAATAAAATTAAGTTATTTTGAAGGGAAGCACTTATCAATAATAAATTCTTGGTGGATATTAGATGGCAAGTGTTGCAGGATTGAAAAAGTTCCCTCATTTGGTTGAATAATGAAAGATGTGGTTGTGTTGTTGTGAAGAGAGATTTTGGTGAAAAATGGGTTCTTAGGGCGTGTAAAGGGAGGGAAAATGATTAGAGGGGGTAAATATATGGTAGGATGATTGAAAATGGGTTTTTTGGCGGGGACCAAAATGGTTGACACACGTTGTGAGAGACAGACATGCATCATTCAACAAATTTTCAAAAATACCCAAAACTATTTTATTTTTGTAATTTCGATTCTAGACAGCTATGGACTCACATACTATTCTTATGGATACATTTCTTTCAAATAAAACCATCTTTTCACGTACATTTTCACTTTGAAATGATTTTCAAAGATCAATATCAATCCTCGGTATCTAGGCTGCAATCGAGCCAAGCCGAGCTTTGAGGTGTTCAGGCTCAACTCGGCTCGGCTCTACAGTATTCGAGATTGAGTTTTAGCTCGAACTTGACTTGACTTATTATTTGTGTTCAGGCTTTGCTCGTTAAGGAATTGGGAAGCTAGCGAGCTGCTCGAGCTCGGCTCGTTTAAAGCTTGTTTATTTGACTTCTCGAGCTTGACTCGATAAGGCTCGTTTAAGCTCGTTTAACACAAGCTCGTATAAGCTCAATAAAGCACAAAGCTCGAGCTCGTTTAACTGTAAGCTCGAATTGAGCTCAAGCTTGTGTATGAGCTTGTTAAAAATTAACGAAGATAAAATTTAGTTTAGTTTCCAATTAATTAAAGATGACTACTCCAAACATAACCAAACAGCATCAACATACAAAGTTATACAAATAACAATCTCAAAATGTAAATCTCAATAGAACAATACAAACAATCCAAACAAGCAACTCTTGATCTTCCATGAGTTCACATTTGCAATTTGTCATCCCTCGTAAAATATCAATCTGTCAATTTTAAATACAATAAATTAAACAAGATACACAAATTTAAACAATAAAAATATTTATTTAATTTAATCTTACTTATCTAAGGGCAGATTTAAAAAAGTTCATATTCAACAAATTGAGCTTCCTCATCTTTGCCTTTTCCCTACAAAACAAAACCACAAATTTTAAAAATTGATAAAGAACTGAATTAAAATATTTGAAGAAAAATAAATAAACGACAGAAAGCAACGAATGCCATTTCTATATTCAATCTTCATGTTACTTGTATACGGTTGAGTTTATTAATTAATCTTTGCACATAAAAACTCTTCTTATTAACTACTGTGTTTAGAAAGGAATTAAACATGCAAACTCTTCCTACAAAATCAGTCTAAATTTAATTTTATAAATTCACAGTTCTTTTAATATCTTGAGAGAATTTAATTATAAATATTTAATTGGAAACAATTCAACATATTGAATATTACTAATTAGAGCATAAACTGATTTTTTTTTTTTGTTTTTATTTTGAAGAAAGATCATTTCTTTTTCCAGATAATGTAAGAATTTAAACTTGGGTTTTCCGACCTAGCCCCTGTTTGAACAATTTGTAGATCTTACAATAACAAAGGAAAACTTGACTTCTCTGACATATGTTGAAGCTATTGCGCCATTCATCTTTACAGATGAAAAGGGTGGCAGTAAACATAAAAAGAAAAGAAAAGAAAAGGAAGCCCAAATCAAAGCAAACAACAGATTTAACAAAAAATGCATAATAATAAAAGGCAGATACCTTTAGACTATAAGGTGGGATCGGCAGAATCCAACTGCTAGTGGACAGAGGAGTGGGGTGAGGAAGAGCGGCGGTTGAAGGAAGGGTCGAAGGTGGCGTGCGGCGCTAGGGTTTGTGTTTGTGAAGACTGAAGATTGGTAGTGGACAGTGGAGTGGGGTGTGGCGCTAGGGTTTATTTTGTGAAGAGTGAAGAGTGGACCGTGTGGCTTTTTTAGTGGATTGGGGCGTGCCGGGCTGGGTGGTGTGGACTGAAGAGTGGACCATGTGAGCTTTTTGAGTGGCTTGTGAATTTATTTTTATTTATTTGGTGAATCTAATTGATCGAAAACTCTAATGTATAACCAAAAATATTTTATAACAATTGAAAAAATATTATAATTTTGTGTATAATATATTTAAATATAATTTATAATTGATAAAAAATCTTTAACTAATGTTGAAGAAATAATAGCATTTGTGTTCACAACAAAGTAATGTCTTTCAAGAAACAATAGGGTTATATAGTGAATATAGTTTATAACAATGGAAACATTTTTATAGTTTACAACATAGCATTTGTGTATTGAACTACTTAATGTCTTTTAAGAAACAATAAGATTATATAATGAATATAGTTAATTGATCAACAACTCTAATATATATAATATATCAAATATAGTTTATAATTGATCAAATAATATTTTAACTAATGTTGAAGAAACAATAGCATTTGTGTATTAAACTACTTAATGTCTTTCAAGAAACAACATGAAATACCTTGTGCACTTGTTTTGTGCTTGAAGTTTGGGGTATAGAGTTTATGGTATATTATATAGACATTACAACTTACAAATACTTTACTTGAGTTTATAGTATAGAGTTTAAGGTACCATATAATATAAAAGGTTATGACATATTTATAGCATTTCTAAGCCTTTGTACACATAAATTTTAAGTTGTACACCTTTGTACACCTTAATTTCATGCTTTGTACACCTTTGTACACCAAAATTTTATGTCGTACACCTTTTGTACACCTAAATTTTAGGTTGTGTACATGTTTTTACACCAAAATTTTATGTTTTACACACCTATAAAGCTTATCTCCCCTATTGCTAAGTTAAAACACAATTTCCTTTGTTTTGGAGCAACTTGGCCTCATTCATTCATCAATCAATTATAAGTGCTTTCTTTCACCATTCCTTACATTTGCTTAATCCAATAGATTACTTCCCTCTTATTTTTGGGTGCTACAAATACAGTCAGCAAATCAATGGTCCCTGTGTAAAAACACTTGTTAATGATTCATCGGGTGCACTAACCTTTTCCACCACAAGGTTGGGGCCTCATGCGCTTGTCCTTGTTTAGGTTCACTCTTAAAGCAAAAAGTTTTACCATTTCACACCTTTATAAATAAGCACTTTTCATTCAATTAGAAGCCAAGTATACCACAAAAAATTTTCAAACATTTAAGCTTATTTGATAAAAAAAAAACAACTTAGCAATAAGCTTGAAAGCCTTTGTTATGCCCCCACATATAGACTAAAGTAGTTGATAAAGAAACTCTCCATCTTGCAACCTAAAAATGCCAAAATACAAAACACAAATTTTGTGAAATGGCATGCATTCCTCAATTAATCATGTTAAAAACATAATAACACACTATAAAAATCCTCCCACCAATTCAATTCAAACTCTATTCTTGTCAAGTTTAATGCATTCTAAAAAAATTTGAGCACAATTCAAGGAAAAATTTCAAGCATTTATAGCAAAATTACACAAGCAAGGAATATAAAGCAATTAAGCATCAAGCAGTCAATAAACCCTTCCCTCACACTTATTTTGAACATTGTTCCCAATGTTCGAAAAAGTAAGGCCTGATCATTTCTAACAAAAGCAATGAACAAGAGAACAAGTCCAAATTTCAATATTAAGCATAAGAATAAAGAGGGAAACAGTTATAAAAGCTTCTTTGTTTTTTGCTTTGCTTGCTTTTGCTTGTTCCTTAAATGCACAGCTTCAATTTTAAGTACAAGACAAGAAAACTTAGTGGACACAAGTGCACAAACATAATTAAAGGGCATGTGATCATGGAAAGAATAGTATGTACCAGTCCTTTATTAAATGCAGCAAAAACTCAAAAGCATAAATTAAAGGATACTCATAGTTTAACGTCATTGTGTATGTAAGGTAGTTTAACGTTATTTCGGATGTGGATGATGGATCTATTTGGGACGCCAAATAGTCCTCATGGGTGGCTCTTTTGTGGGTTTCAATCTTTTGCTATAGACTTTAATTGGTTTGTGGTCATTAAGCACAATGTCAATAGCACCACATGTATGAATTTTTGCAATTGGAAATGGGCCATACATTGGAATATTTGGGTTGTAAAGAAAGTGAATTTTGGGTGGAAAGTAATATACCTTTTCTCCTGGAACAAACTTACCTATGGAGATGCAATTATTCTTTCCTCCTTTTGATGTATACTTTTTGCTTTCAACAATTTTTTTTATTCATGCTCTCAAATGAATTTGGTGGCTTGTCAAGCTTGTGTTCCATTGGATTCCCATTCCCTTTAGCACTTGGTTCTTCCTCACCTCAAGTTTCACCAACCAAAGGCAAAGGTGGAGAGCTATATAGCATGCAACATGTATCCAAAATGAGTGTTTTATTGACCAAAAGATTCTCCACAAGCCCAAGTGGTTGCCGAGTTGCTCTATCCGTTAGTTGGAGGACCATATTGGTGGGAGTTAATATGCCAATCCTTAGCTTCTTGTACATGGAATAGGGTATTATGTTGACATAAGCACCCAAATCACATAATGATTGAACATTTTGCAAATTACCAAAGTTGCATGGAATTGCAAAACTTCCCGAATCCTTGAGCTTTGGAGGGTACTTATTCAATATCATCACACGACACTCCTCGGTGAGTGCTACCATAGAATACTCCTCCAATTTCTTCTTGTTGGCCACCACTTCCTTTAAAAACTTTGCATAGTTAGGCATCCAGGCAATGGCCTCCAAAAAAGGTATGTTCAACTCCAACTTCTTAAACATCTCAAAGAACTTCATGAAATTAGCATCTTTGGTTTGATCTCTAAGCCTTTGAGAAAATGGGATGAGAGGGACATAAGGTTTGATCTCTTATTCCTTATAAGGTTTGTCTTCTCCCTTCTCTTTTTGTTTATCATAATTTGCCTCTTTATTGACAAACTTTGACTTATCCCCCAAACTTAGCTTCTCAAGCTCTTTTCCACTCCTCAAAGTAATGGTCATCACACACTCCTTAAGGTTAACTTGGGATGTACTAGGTAGCTTCCCATTCTCTCTATCTGAAACTGTTTTGGCTAGTTTTCCCACTTGCCGCTCAAGGTTTTGGATGGTGGCTTATTGGTGTTGGATGGTAGCTTATTGGGTTTGAGCTAGTTTGTCAAACTTGGCTTCCATCTTAGGCATGCATTGCATAAACAAGTCATTAAGGGGTGGCTTTTTATCTTGGTTGGTTTGTTGAGGTGGTGGCGGTGGAGCTTGGTAGTTGTTTAGTTGGAAAGGTGGTCTAGCTTGAAAACCGGGTAGGCCTATGGGTCTACGTGGGGCTTGGGCATTTGGTTCTCTCTATGAGAAATTGAGATGGTTCCTCTAACCGGGATTATAATAAGGATCATTTTGTTGAGGTGTTGGAATTACCCCATATAATTCACCTCATCCAATCCTCCACCCATGCCATTCATACCACAACTCATCTCATTATGCCTAATCATTTCACAAAAAGCACATTGTTCTCTACCCATAACCTTAGTATTAAGCAACACATTCATCTTCCTAGCAAGATCATCAACCTTTGAAATTAAATCGGGTGAAGATGAAGAGCTTACCTCATTAATACTGACTCTCCTACCCCTCACGGCTTTTTGTTGGGAGTTTGTGGCATGCATCCCATAGATGTCATAGACTTCTTCGGCGGTTTTGTTACCAAAATTGCCCCCGCAACGGTGTCTACCAAGGTTTGGCCATGCATAGTGAGCCCATCATAAAAAAAAATTGTGTGATCAACGCCAAGGAAAATTGATGGTGATGACATTGACTAAGGAACATCTTCAATCTTTCCCATGTGGAATGGCTCGCTTTCCAATTGAGAGAAAAAACATATTTTATTGCGCAATTCCATCATCTTTTATAGGGAGTAGTATTTCATCATGAACTTTTCATAAACCTCCTCCCAAGTGCCAAGAGAGCCCTCCAATAAGTTGATAAGCCAAGTCTTTGCCCTATCCTTCAATGCATATAGAAAGCACCTCATTCTCAACTCATTCTCACTCAACCCATGTAGAAGAAAGGTTTGAATAGTGGTGTAAAACTCCCTCAAGAAGGTCAATGGATCCTCTCCCGGCAATCCATTAAAAGATGGCAACATTTGGAAATGTATATTCTTCAACTCATAATTGCACCTCGCCGGACTCAATCGAATGCATGAAGGTGATGCTCCAATCGTCGGGCGTTGAATATCCCTTAATCTCATCCTAACTGGTATTTGTTGCCCAATTCCATCTCCTTGAGCTTGCTCAATTCTAGGCTCCTCGACCCTAACGTGAGGTCTAGTCATCCCTTCCATCCTTACCCTTCGTTGATTAGCTCTATTAGACCTTAAAAACCTCTCAATTTTGGGCACCAAAGGAACAATTTCCTCATTTTCCAAGCTTCTAGTGCGCCTCAAGAGCATATAAAACCTGAAAATAAAACAAAACAAACAAGCCAAAAAGGTGAAAATAAACAAAAGATCACAATTAATAACATCATTCCCCGGCAACGACACCAAAAACTTGATAAGTGCCTCACAAGCGCACAAGGATCGTCGTAGTTTTAACCCTCAAGTATTCATTGGGTATCAAATCCACAGAGAAATAGGAATTAATTGTGATCGAAAGCAAAAATAAATCAAGTGAAATTATGTTTGGTTTTTGGGAATTTTGGGTAATTAAAAGAAAACACAATGTAAGGAATGAAAACTAGGAGCTAAAATGGGAAAATCAATAAGAGAAAAGCATTAGGGCTTCAAGATTTCGACTAGGGATTCCTATTTAGTTAAACCAAAGAAAGAGTATCTAGAATTGGGTGTTCTCTCCACTAAGATAGTTTTGAGCCTCTCTCAAGGTCATCTAAGCTATCCCTATATCAAATAAGAGGGTCTTCTCGGCCTCACTTAAGTTAATTAGGGTCCTTAGGCTATTGGAGAATTTCATCGAACAGCTCATGGGCATTGGTATATTTCTATCCTAAATATCACAATATTAATGGTTGTGGCCTCATTTAGCCTTCATCTCTCGATTCTTCAACTAAACTTGCTAAAACTACAACCTAAGTAGCTAATCTAGATCATAATCACAATTAACAACTCATTAAACTAACTAAACAAGGCAATACATAATAACAATATTAAACATAATAACTCATTCAATAGCACAACCAAATCATCATTTCTAGCCTACATCTCTACACCCCAACAATTAAAATCAAGCTAACATAATTAAATAAAGCATAAAAACATTGCAGTTAATTAAAAACATCATAAATATTCAAATACAAAAGAGGAAAAACCCAAAGAAAACAAAACCCAATAACCTTTGATGATGAATGCCAACAATGATAGCCTTGGATCCTTGATTTCCTCTTCTTTCTCCTTAACCTATTCTAAAAAATTAAAATTATGCTTGAAATGTAAAACCCTAATTTTTAGAATAGGAAACAATGTCAAAAGATACTCAAATGGGTGATAAGGGGGATATTTATACACTTTCATGTGACACAAAACTCTAGACAAAATTTTGCAAAAAATATCCCTTAGATTGTGCCTTGGTCCCTACTTGATTGTACACACCCGTTAAACTTTTGTCCCTTTTAGAATCATCACGGTCATGGCCGTAAACAGTAACCGTGGATGAACAGTGACCGTAAACAGTGATTAAGGTCACTGTTTATGACCGTGAGCCAACGCTGTTTCTTCAACTTGTGCATGACTTGGTGACTTCAACTTGTGCACATTGTGGCACCATTTCATTCCTTGATCATTTCCACATCTTTTGTACTCTTGAATCATAAAATCTTCATGCTTTTTTTTATTATTTTAATCTAAATTCATGCAAATCAAATCGATCCTACAAAAATACAAGAAATATATAAATACAACAATAAATGATCAATTGTAAGATGAAAATGCTAGAAATATTTGCTCAATATATATGCATTTTTAGCCTACATCGTACATCTACAAATGTGGTCCAAATTTCCTGAAGATCAGCTAGTTCCTTCCCTTCAGCCGAGGACAATCCTGAATATTTAACTTCTAATAGGTCTTTTTTGCCAAATTCAACATCTCAACAAAAGCAATGAAACTCTTGCCCAAGAACTCTACGCATGAGACCACAAAACTTCAAATTTTTTACATGCTACAGAGTATAGTGGCCAAAGTCATGCCCATAAAAACAGTATAACAATAGAAACTACAAACATGAATGTTAGCACACTATTGCTAAAAACCCCAGCCAAGATAAAGACAACATTGCCCAACATTCCAGTGGTGGATGTGAAGTTTTGTAGAGTAGCATCGAAAGTTTGAAAGCAGGATAGGATAACAACATCTGACCTTTCAAACTATTCCTTAAAAATTTTGGAACTTTGGCTCGAATTCAGCTATTTTCTCCCTCGTATCTTGCATCCTTCTCTTTAAATCTTCAAGCAACACTTCCGCAAATCCAGTCTGTTGCACAGTTTCAGCTGCACCAGTAGCGTTGTCCCCTCCATATTGAGGGGCAGCATCAATTTCAACCTCATTTTGAAGGAGAGGCCAAAGCCAAATCTTCAAACAAGTCGGGATCATGTTTGTAGTTTCTCCCTAATTCAATTGTTTGAATTAATTTTAAATCACTTGAGGACAACTTTATTTGAACTAGCACGATGCCTGCATGTTGCGTATGTTATCTTATATTTTGATTTTACAAAATGAAGAGAAATTTAATTGATTTATTTTTTATGCATAAATAATTAAAAATTTATAAATATTTTAAAAAATTATTTATGAATATTTTATATGTTTATCTTACAACTATTTTGGCTTTAATTTATAAAAAATTAATATGATTTTTGTTAGATAAAATATTTATTAACTTTTATAATAAAAAATAGTATCATTTATTTATCTTTTATAAAAAATTACTTCTTTTGATAAGTTTTTATCTTTTACAAAAATTACTTATAAATTTCATTTATGTGAAACACATTGTTAGTTAAATTAACTTGACAATTTTTATGAGAAGTAAAATAGATACAAGATCTTGCTAACGAAGCTATTAAATCTAACACAAATTAGGTTTCTAATTAATCTTGAATACACCATAAAATTTAAAAAATTGAAATTTGTTAAAAATTGGTAAACAAATCATTTATAAAAATCAATGAAAAATCTATACTTTACATTCCAAAAAAAATAATAATACAGAAGTAATAATACTAAAAATTAAACTATTGGATACTGATGACTTAATGAATTATGCGTGTCATATGTTTTGGCTCGGCCATATGCTTCTTCTTCTTTTTTTAATCAATTGCCTCTGCCATATGCTAGCAAATCAGGGAACTGACCACTGAGGAAATTTGACCAAACCGTTCACGTTCTGGTTGGGGTTAATATAAGAAGACAAGATTGAATTCCTTCCAGATGCATAGTTTTACTCTAAAAACTGCAGGGTCGATTTAGAATTAGCTTCTGTTTCTGTCCTCCCATATCTCTCTTCCTCTCGCATCATTGCTTTGTGACACACCACTCTCTCCATTCGTGTTTGTTACCCTCTAACAGCTTTACTGATCTGTGTTATCCCCTGTTGATATGTGTTCGGAATCTGTTGAAAAGTGCATGGTAGAGGATAAAATCTGTAATCTTATTGGAGAGCTTTAATTGACCAAATGAGGGCATTTCTTGGCGTGTTCATTTGGCAAGTATGGATTTCATGACATTAAGGCCAGTTTCATACACTAGTTTAGAGGCAATGAGATTTTGAAGGGAAGTGATGGAGAAACTCAGGCAACTATATATGGAAGAAGAGTATGCTGATTGTGATGGCTTCACTCAAACCGGAAGTGACGACTTCTTCCGCAGGGTATGTTTCACAGGATTTATAGAATGCCAAGGCAGAATGGTTTCAGAGATGGAAGATGATACATCAAACTTGAGGAAATGTATGACTTTCTGAGGTTGCTGAGCTTGATAAAGCTATAAAGAGCCATCAAATTGCAAGAAGTGAATTAAAGGCCAAGAAATCTCCCTGAGAAACCGTTTCTAGTGCCATCAATGGAAGAAGAAGCACACTTTTATGGCACAGTCATGAGAAAGATGAAGGTATGAGATGAGAGAGATGTTAATTATATTTATTATGTTACAAACGTGAGAGGGAATGTAGAATGAGAGACCAAATATGGAGGAAAACAAAATTAAAATCCACATGTCAAATAGATAGAGAAACATTTGTCAAAACTAGAGAAAACTCTCCAACTTTTATATATATATTGATTTTTCTGAAGCATCCCCCTCAGCGAAATTGCCCTGGTCTACAAACTGATCAATTATTACTAATTCAAATCACAGACAACTCAATTATTGGTATTTTCTAAAGCACCATCCACAATTAACCCAGTGAAATTGGCCTGCTCGACAAATGGCTAGTTAGTTTACCAACTACAAATTCACAAGTTTAAGAATGAAATCCATACATCTAACTCAGAAATTCCTCAAAATGAATAAAATCCTAATTAACACACACACACACGAGAAATTTCATCTTCACTGTTCTCTCGTTCCAATTAAATCCTGAACTAAAAGCAAGAAATAATTATTGTAACCATCCATCCCTCTCCACTTCCTGCCTTCCATTTGCTTCCCCTTCCAAACTTGCAAACACTGCTTTAGTGAAACTAAACTCTTCTTGTATACAAATACATCCCAATAACGCTTAGTTTTCCTTAGTTTCCCATCTATTTCAATTTTTCTAAATGCACCTCTTTGCAAGTTATAGGAAAACAATCCCCTTGAACTCCACTGGAATACTAACTTATCGTTGTAGATTCCAAATATCATAGTAGAATAATTAACATCCCTCATAAAATGATAATATTCACCAGATGAAGGATAACGTTAGAGTTGGTCGCCAAGATTGAATTCATACCTTTTAACCCAATGGCTCTTTGCAGAATTGGCCAAAACCCATATGTTGATCACCTCAAGAGACGACATTTCCTCTGGACAGCAGTAGCATAACTCCCCCTCCACCTCTAATAGCCGCACTCGATGGATTTTTTCTGGGTACTTCTCACATTTAGGTTGAGGTATAGTATCAAAAACTTCTAAATTTATATCATATCCCAAAATAAAGTCGCAAATAAGTTACCAGTCCCCAATATTAACCAAT
>CAODLS011550170.1:0-11190 GCA_948243855.1 Flueggea neowawraea
CATATAAAACTTGAGAACTAAAGATGCTAATGGATGCTCCCAAACTTAGCGAAGAGACAACCATCTCAGGAGCTAAAAACACTTGTGTATATGACCCGAATGGAAATTTTGCATCCAGATATTCCTCATAATGACTGTTAAAAGCACAAAACAAAAACAAGAAATATATAAATAACTATCAAATAAATGAGGACATCTTAGAAGAAGTCATATGAGAAGAAAACTAACTTGAATGCATTATGAAAAAACTCCACTGTATTTCGAACCATCGGCGAATAAGCTGGCAAGCATATGTGTGTTATAAGGTCAGCATGGGGATCAGGAAGAATTTCAAACGGTGCAACCACCAGAGCTACCCACCGAGAAGTTACAGGAACATCTAGTCTATAAACATATGTTTTACGAGAAGGATTGTCCTTGCTTAGTACCTGTAATCAAAGGATTATCTAACAATAGTTAATATCTCCGCACTATAATAATACCAAAAAACACACATGACAGAATTGATCACGCATCAGAACTCAAACAGAAAGACTTTTTTTTTATGAAACAGAAAGACTATTAAAACATATAAAGTAGTTTCTATGTTGGGTTAAAAGACGAAGATGGGTTCAAGAAAACTATGGAATAGTTTTGACCATTCATATCAAATGTATAACAGATCGAGCAAAATATTCCTCAGCTACATACTTTGGACAAAATAAATGCTTCCATAAGTGCATAGCAAATTTTTTACAAATAAACTTCAACCTACTGAATTGAACAAGCAACCCTCAAATCTGTTGTCTGATGCTCTCCCAACTGAGCTATCCCCGCAAATTATGCACCAACTAGGAATCAGGGCAGTTCATTTTTGGTAGTCATACTAAAGCTATATATTATTACAATTTTAGAGCCTCAAACTATATACTTAAGCAGTCAAACTTAGATTTTGTGGCAGCATTCAAGTATGCTATGCAATCTTAGAGACTTGGACTTTACATCTCTCAAATTTCATAGTCGATAACAAGATTTTGCAAGGAAATAGTGCAAAAGGGGAATTTTACTAATTAAACAGCAGTCATAAAATATGGTACTCCCTCAAATCAATCATCCATTCTCTTTGATCATCCATAAGTCCACTCAGCTCAACTTATTCTCTCCTTATGCAATTAATAGTGCATAATATTAAAGTTGATGATATCACTCAATTTCTTACTATTACAGTTTGTTTGGATACATTACTAGAAGAGAGAAAATAAAAGAATTTGGAGTTCTGTCCTCAAAAGAATTGGAGAGAAGAGAAATTGAATTTCTCTCCTTTTCGTTTGGTTGCTTCTATAGAATTTTGAAGGAAATTGCAATTTCTCTCCTAAAGAAAAGACTATGTTGCCCATAAAAATCTCTTTTTAGTTTTCTTTACTTTGCAGATAAAATTGTCATTTTATTTCAAATTCCTCCCACTTCCCCTCTTTTCTCTCCAATATGAACAGAAATCCATCAATACAAAGAGAGAATTAATTTTTCTCCATTTTAATCATTTCCTCTGATTTCCTTTATCATATTGATATCCAAACAGTAGAATTGAATGGAAAACAAAATTTCTTTTCTTTTCTTTTCCTTTCTTTTCTTTTCCAATCAATAAAATTGATAGATTGCAATTAATTAGAAAAAAAGGCGCCCGAAACAATTCAGTTGTGAAAATAATCTACAATCTGAAAGATAATTTCTCTACTTGAAACGTAGAGAACATTAGCTACTAATAATTGCATTGAATAAACAAACAAGCTCCCCTCAATGGTAAGTAAAAACACTATCTAAATTTTCATGTCGAGATGACCAAGATATTTTATATGCATGCAACTACAAATGTTGCAACAATGAGAAATCAAAACAAGTTTATATACAAATGCACGACAACATAGAGTCATCTCACTAATCTCACCTGGTACAGTAAGCTTCCAGTACTTACAGCCACAAGATTGTGAGCAACAGTAAACTCCAGATCAAACCTGAACAAATAACATGTAAAAACATCAATATGGAACAACAAGAAAGGCTTTTTCCTGACAAAAATAAAACAGTACATACCGGCAACACTGGGAACCTTCATCAATACAGGGGAACCAGCACCTGGCACGCCTTATCTGGTTATCTGTGTGCAATACACTACCACTAAAGTGAATGCCTGCCTCTGCTTTCTCTACCCAGTAATTAATACGAACCGTTTTCACATTCTGCATTCAATATCAACCTACATGAGAAACCACAAATGTGTAAACTTAACATGACAATTCATGTGTTGAACACGATGACAAACTATAAGGCTCAACCTACAATACCACTGGACATTCTTTATGCACAGGCAACATTTGCTTACAAATTACAATCAAGCAAAGTTCTGAACAACCAAATTACCATAAATTTACATATGCATAACTCAACAGACGCAAGAAATGACCTGCTCTTGTTGCTCACTCACACCATGCCTAAACCCCTTGCAGCAATTAATCAACAAGTCTGACCTCATACATAACTTTTAGATAACAAGTCTGACCTGATTAGCTTCACTCGAAGACTGCAAACCATTCTCCGAAATGACCTGCTCTTGTTGCTCACTCACACCATGCCTAAATCGCTTGCAGCAATTAATCAACAAATTCGGAACCAGCTCCTTCTCAAGAGCAGCCACGTAGGCAGAGCCTGCAGCATCAGCAGCGGAGTTCCGACACGTCACCGAGGTCAACCACTTCTCCGCGCCACTCTGCTGCCTCGGATAGTACTCGAACTCCGTCGGCTCTCCGTCAACGAACACACTCTCTATCCCTAAATTCTCCGCGAACAAACCTACAATCCCTATGTCAGGCACCACAATCTCCAACTCCGTGTATCTAGAAGAAGAAATTCCAGAACGACGTCGTTATAGTTAAATTCGACGACGAAACATAGAATGCGTGCATAAATATGTATTGCATACCCGTAGATTTGGTTCTTATCGATGTCAATAGAGAGGCAGAGCTTCTGGTGGCGAACGACAGCTCCGGAGCTACCTGGCTTGGCTTCGTCGTTCTTCGGCTTGCGTGGCTTGGCCATGGCTAGGAATCTGAGCTTGGGTTGGAGCTCGATTGGGTTTATTTATAGAGAGAGACATCGAAGGGGTGTCTCTGGATATTTGGAGGGTCAGTGCTGGTGACGATGAGCTCTATTGGTGAAGCTAAGATCTGGGTTGTACACGTGGCAGGAAAGGTAAATTGACCGTGGATATCGTGTCCTTCATGACCGGACCCGTGGGTCCGACGAAGTGGAATCTTGTGCTGTGTGATATTTTTAGTGGTTCTGGGATTTATTTGGAAAAGGTTCAAAATTGAGAATGATGCAAATTAAATATTTTTTTATTATTCAAAATATTAGTGCAGTATTTATTATTTATCTATTTATTAAAAACATCAAAATATATTTCGCTATTTATATAAGATACTTTTTTAATAAGAAATCTGCATAAATACTTTAATAAAAAAATTTCATCACTGAAATTTAATTTATCGATAGTGACAATATTATTAGACTCAAGTTGTTGGGAGAAGAATTTGGTTCGTTATTTGGCTAAAAAAAGAATTTGATTCGTGAAGTGTCAAACCGAACCCATTGAGTCCATATGCGCCCAAAGTTTGTTGCCGAAAGGGTCAGAACCAAATCCATAGCTGTCAAAAGCCAAACCATCACAGCTCCGGAATGAGTAAACCCAGCAACTCTAGAAGGCTCTTTCTTCAGAACGTCAAGCTAATGTTAATGTTTTGTTTTCAACATAAAGCACTTTCATCATGTGATGATTACAGAGGGATTGCGGGGGTGGTTCTTGATGCTCACACCAGGTTCCGACGCCACTGAAAATGTATTCCTTTTAAGCTTGTTTTGTGAATGAAAAGAGTCAATTATTATTTTTGTAATTGTTGTGGTAACGGCGGAAGGCAGTGGGTTAGAGAAGAGGATTTGAAGTTCCCTTCGAAGCAACTTCGTAGGACTCTGCGGTTCTTTGAGGAAGAAAAATTAGTCACTCGCGATCACAGGAAATAGGTCGGTGTTTCGGTCTTTTTGTTATTGATTTTATCTGCGCAGATGTTATTTGAGTCGGCACAATTGTTCATAAGGGTACCATCTAGAGTTCTTTAAATCACAATAGAACTGTTTGCAATAGGCTGGTGAAACATTTAAATGAGAATTTCAGACTTAAATTTCTGCAATCTGTGATGCAGTATTTGAGTTGGCACTATTGTTCGTAGGAGTACTATCTAGAGTTCTTGAAATCAAAATAATGTGTTTGAAATAGACAGGTTGAACATTTTGTGATTTCAGACTTGTATTTCTTTAACACGTGTTTAGTACGTGATTTTTTTGGCCTGATCAGGGAGCTGCTCGGTTGTTTGGTGTTTCATTTACATGTTTGTGATTCTTGTAATTTGGCTTCGTGAGATGTTTCTTCTGTTACTATCTCAATTGCTTGCTTGTAGGGATGCATTTCAATTTCATGCGAGATTACCATTGAATCTGTCTTTTCAATTTCACTTTTTTCTTTTTAAGCAAAAAATTCTAGCCCAACATGCTCGCAATTACTGATATCTTAGTGCTTGGACTGAAGAGCGAGAGAGATATAGAAAGAGAGAAGTGCTTGAACTTCCAATTTTATTTTTTTTTTACTACTCTTTTGTTGTTCTGATGTGGTGATTGCATGAAATGTTTGGACTTCCATTTAATGGCTGTAGTTATAATTGTTAATTTGGGAATTGACCATATGTATTGCATTTAGATGGGTCACCAAAACTTGGAAAATCTTTTTTACTTCATATGTTTTTGTTCATCTTTGAATTTATAATTGCAAACAGATAGTGCTGCAGTAGCTGCCACTGCTGATGGTCAGCACACTGCAAAGGAGGGAGATGAGAAGATTAAATTGCACACTCACTCTTACTGTTGTCTAGATTATGCGCAGGTTCTCTCTCTCTCTCTCTCTCGCGCGCGCTCGTTTGTGTGCATGCACATGTTTTTTTTTTCTTTTCTTTTCTTTTTTTTTTTGGGTTTTTGGCTGTGAGGGGGAAAGTGTTAGGGTGGTGTGTGCATTAAACAAACTTTTACACACACATTTGGCTTCTGCTCTTCTGAGAGAGGCGTAAGTTAAATTTTTTGTATTCTAGATTTATGATGTTGACAGGTACAGGCTGCATCGCGTGAGGAAAAAGCTAAAGGATGAATTGGATAACAAAAACACTGTTCAAGAGTATATTTGCCCCAACTGTGGCAGAAGGTATATGTTCATCCTATTGTTTCGTTTCTTTCTTTCTTTTTTCCTGACAAGATGGCAGTCGTTTTATATTAGCATATATTAGTTTGAATCTATTATCCTATGAGTTTTTGAAGTTCTTTTGGTGTCATATGATTGGATACAATGCCTCTGGATGCACTGCGATTGATTTCTTTTGAAGATGAATACTTTCATTGAGAAAATTGCAATGGAGAACTTGTGGCAGAAAGTGACAAGTTAGCTTCTCAAGAGGGGGGACATGGAGATGGAGATGGTGATGCAAGAAGGCGGCTACATGAAAAATTGAAGGACATGCTTCAGAAGATGGAGGTTTGCCTTTTAAAAACTTCGTTGCTTTCTTTTCCTGGCAACATTTTTTCCTTCAATTTATCAGTTATTTAGCACCAATTTTCTTTAAATTTTAATGTTTTCTGGAGTATTATGAAGAAGGCTTCTTATAGAGGAATTGAACCTTAATCTCTCATAATAGTTATGTCAGACTTTGGTACTAAATGAGTTGTTTTATTAGCCTTCCATAATTAATATGTTTTTGCAATTTAAGTCTTAAGCAATCAAGTTTAGTTAAAACATCAAGGATTTATGTTTTGTTCCTCAGTTGCTTGATTATACCCTGCATTCTCCTAATCCATTGACAAATAGACTTTTGAACCAGTGTTTTGCTGATTGCAACTTTGAGAGAATTAAAGTTTTTCTCCTGATTGATGCATTTTTCCCATTTATTTCAGAGAATTGATTTTCCTTTCAAGATTGTATTTACTACTTTTTTAGTCTGTTCTTGTTTAAATTTTGCTTTTCATATTCAGCTATTGGTTGCAAGAATCATTCTTTTTTTTTTGCTCCTCTATGATGTCTAATTTTGAGTTTTTGAATTATTTGCTCTAAACTTGGGCCTGAGCTGGATTGTACAAAATCTTTGGGTCCCATCTCATTGCCATTTATAATCTGAGTGCTTGTGATATGACATGTAATGTAAAAAAAAAAAGGTTTAAAAGCAATGGTATCTTACAAGATTTTCTGGCAGTTTTGTTTAGTGGATGTTGGGACGTGCTTAATTTTCATATGATGCATATAATAGTTTGCAAGTTGATTTTAACAAAATTTGAGTAAATGGTTGAATCGCTCTCTCTTTGATCATCTTTCCCTTAAATAGGAGTTGTTGTACAACTTATTTTAGGCAAGAATATATCTACAACTATTACACTAATTACTGCTAATCTACTTTAGGTAAGAACATATGTATACAGCTAATACACAAATTATGGGATAGCTAATACACAGATTATGGTAAATTAGGTCTTGCAATCTTAGCCATAATTTATGCCATAATCTTTTCAATTGATAGTCCACAATCTCTGCCATTGATATTCCCCCTCAAATTGATGTTGGATGATCAGAAAGCATCAATTTGGTAACAACGAAATGGTGTTGTTTCTGTGAGAGAGCCTTAGTAAATACATCAGCAGTCTGGAGAGCAGAGGTTATGTGGGGTAGAAAGATCACGTGGGCATCATATGCCTTACAAATAGAGTGACAATCCACTTGTATGTGCTTGGTGCACTCATGAAACATTGGGTTAGCAGCAATTTGGATAGTGCTATCGTTATCTGCATGAAGCGAAGTAGGCTCAATTTGAGGAAACCCAAGCTTGCCCAACAGTCCCGAAGCCAAACAATCTCAGAACATGCAGAGGTCATAGCGCGATACTTAGACTCAGTGGAGGATTTAGACACCTGATCTTGCTTCTTGCTTTTCCAAGAGATGAGAGTGTTACCAGGTAATATGCACCAGCCGGTAATTGATCGTCGAGTATGAGGACAACCAACCCAGTCTGCATCACTATATGCAACCAAGTGAATAGGAGAATCCACAGGAAAGAAAAGGCCTCGATTAGAAGTGCCTTGCAAATAGCGAACGATGCGTCGAACAGCAACTAAGTGGAGATGCTGAGGTGCCTGCATAAATTGACTAACTTGTTGGACAGCAAAGGAAATGTCAGGCCGAGTAATAGTTAGATAATTCAAGCTCCCCACTAATCGTCTATATAAAGAGGGATCAGACAGGAAATCACCCTCATCACGACGATATTTAACATTCACTTCTATAGGAGTATCAACAGATCGACCATCTTGAAGACCAGCCAAAGTAATTATCTCCTGAATGTATTTATGTTGATGTAAGAAAATACCAGCCGAGGTAGAGTCACTTCAAGGCCTAAAAAATAGCGTTGGACCTAGGTTCTTCATATGAAAGGAGCTGTGAAGGTGTTGTTGAAGCTGAGAAATTAATTTAGAGTTAGTCCATGTAATAATGATATCATCAACATATACAAGGAGCAAAATGGTAGGTCACGAGATTAGAGCTAAATAATATTTGTTTTATGTAGTTATTAATATTTGTATTAGTAGAGAGTATTCTAGAGAATTGAGGTGGCAAAGTTTGGTAGACTTGGTATATAAGGGGTGAGAAGGAAAATGAGAAAGCAACAAGTAGGGGTGGAATTGAGCCAAGCCGCTCTCGAGCGGCTTGGATTTCGGCTTGATAAAAGCTTGTTCATAGATCGATTTGATAATAAATGAGCCGAAGTTGAACAAAAGTATTAAAACAAGCCGAGTTTGAACACCCAAAAACTCGGCCTGAAAGCCTGCTAACAAACTTTGTTGTAGGCTCGTGAACATGCTTGTTTACGTGTTCATGAACAAGCTCATGAACAGGTTCATTTAGGAGTTCATGAACAAGCTCGCGAACATGCTCGTATATGTGTTCATGAATAAGCTCGCAAACAAGCTCGTTTAGGTGTTCATGAACATGCTCGCGAACAGGCTCGTAAAATGCTCGTGAACAGACTTATTTTTATTATTTAGTGTATATGTAATATATACACTAACTACTATGCATCTCCTATTCCACTTTTATATTATTGATGTAAAATAATAGTTTATATATAATATAATTTTATTTAATTATTATAATATAATTATATATCCTAAACAATATACCTTAGTTTTTAACTTTATATATATATATATATTAATACTATAGTATTAGTATATACCTTATATAATATATACCTTAAACCAAGGATTGTCTAAGATAATTTGTCTCTTCTTCATTACGTAATTTTTTATTTCATGTGTAAATTAGTTCTTCTATACCCTAAATGTTCACTCTAAACACCATAATCTAAAGTACTAACGTAGCGGAATATACTAAAAATAAAAGGGATAATTGTTTAATCCGTTGATTCAATTGCTACAGTCTAAGCCTATACATTAGTTCTTATATATTAATACTATAGTACATTCTTTGAAAAAGGAAACTGACCATGGAAAGATAATAAATTGTGAATGCATGCTGGAGTGAAGCACCACACGTTTTGTACACCTAAGTTTCTTTTTTTGTATACCTTTGTAAACCTTAACTTTAGGTGTACAAAATGTGTACAACATATATTTTTGGTGTAGAATGGTGTACACAACCTGAAATTTATGTGTACAAAAGGTGTACAACATAAAATTTTGGTGTACAAAGTGTACACAATCATAAATTTAGGTGTACACAACCTAAAATTTGGTGTATAAAGGTGTACTCAACTTAAAATTTAGGTGTACAAAAGGTGTACAATATAGAATTTTGATGTACATATGTATACACAACCATAAATTTATGTGTACAAAACTTAGAAATGCTATAAATATGTCATATCCATATATAATGTATATGATATGTTTATATGTACCGTATAATATATAATGTATATGCTATTGTAACTTTAACGTTAGTCAATTAACTATATTCACTATATAATGTTATTGTTTCTTCAACATTATTTAATTAACTATATTCACTATATAACGCTATTGTTTCTTTAGCATTAGTCAATTAACTATATTTACTATATAATGCTATAGTCAATCAACATTAGTCAATTAACTATATTCACTATACAATCATAGGTGTACAATAAGTGTCTATATATTCATAAGTGTTCAATAGGTGTACAAAAGTATACATAATTGTTTAACAGGTGTCTATATAATCATTAATGTTCAATAGGTGTACAAAATTATACATAGGTGTTCAACAGGTGTCTATATAATCATTGGTGTTTAATAGGTGTACAAAAGTATACATAGTTGTTCAAAAATGTTCATAGGAGTACAAAGGTGTTCAAATGTGTATAAATGTGTTCATAAGAGTTTAAAGGTGTTCATAGGTGTACACATTAAATGTAATTAACATTGAGTAACATACAAACTAATGCATTGTTCAATATAAGCAATTGACTATATTCACTAGTTTTGTTTTTCTCTTTTCATTTGTATTTTCTGTATTCACTCTTAATTTAAAATAAACTTTTAATTTGTAATTTATATTTTTTTGTAAGTATATAAAGTATATATCTATTAATTATTATTAAATCTCTTAAAATCTGTATTCTATTTAAACAATTATTCTTTCAACAAATAAACATATCACACGGACTTTTTCTATAAAAGAAGCATATTTTTATTAAAAATCTTGCTATATACTTTTAATTTTATCCTTCCATCAATAATAAATATCTTATTATTTTCTCCAATTTTTTTCCAAAATAGAACTTATTTTCTCCAATTTTTCCAATTAGAATAATGGCATTTCGTATGAACTTGCAGTGCAAAATAGAAAAAATGGCCCATTCCTTAACAAAATCAACTCACGCCCAAATCCCAATTCCTAATTTGTAAACCCTAGAATTGCTGAGCCTCTATCGTCTTTGTCTTTCTCTATCGCCGCTTACTATCGCGCCTCACTCAGCCGTTTTGTCTCGTCTCTTATGCTCACTCTGACACCACTCAGCGCCTCTCTCTTTGTCTTCTCGTCTCGTTGGCTCTCTCTCTCTCTCTCTCTCTCTGGACTGTAACTCAGCCTCTCCTCTATGGCTCTCTCTCACTCACGCCTCACTTGTTAAGTTATTATCGGTGTCGCGCCTCACTCACCCCACTCCGACGTTGACACTTCTATGTTCTCGCTGCCTCACTCCAACTCAACTCACTCGCTAAATCGCTATCGGTGTCGTGCCTCACTCACCCAACTCCAGTTCTCGTCGTCGCTCTTTCAGACGCCACCTTGACGCGACTCTTACGCCGAAAATCACTTCTCTGTTCTCGCTGACTCACTTTGACAGAATCAACACTTCTTTGATTTTTCATCTCAGTAAATTTTACCTTATTTTTATTATGGTTATCTGTCGTTTCTGTATTCGACATTGACTGATTTCAGAGTTTGCATTTTCATTGCTGATTTCAGGTCATTTGCATTTTTGGTATTCGACAGAATCGACTCGGAGTGAAAGCATTGACTGATTTCAGGTGATTTGTTCTCCATTTAATAAGGTCTTCTTGCTGTGATTTTTAATTAATTAACACAAGTTTCAGCATCAAAATTTTATGAAAACAAGGAAAAGTGTGTGTCTGTGTTGTATGGCTATGGTCTGATTTGCAACATGAATGATCCTGGATCTAGTCTGTATTTTGTTCTTGAATTTCTTCAAACAGTTGCATCGTGATTATTTTGTATCGAAAGAAATGATACATTATGCATTGGATTGGAACTGAATACTTGGGAGTTCTGTAATCTTAAGTGTGCATAGCAGATCAGGTTATTTTTTGACAGAAAGAAATAACTTGTTCTTGGCAAATTATGATTTAAATTGGTTCAAATTGTTCACGGAAAAGTTGAGATTACTTTGATATCAGTCTTGAAGTTTGATATCAAGAGAAATATGGTGTGCTTATTAAGTTTATTATGATTCAAATTGGTTTAAACGTGCTGTAAAATATGTTGTGCTTATTAAATTAATGTTGTAAAATGATAAGGCCTTAGGATGTGTAGTTGAAGCATTGTCAAATTGGTTT
>CAODLS011550267.1:0-10035 GCA_948243855.1 Flueggea neowawraea
GAAGTTCTGGTGCAAGATCGCCAACAGATCGTGTGATAGGTAAGCCTTCAATTTCTTTCTCAAATGCAGCCCTATTTCAAAGTTTAAAACATGAACAAAACATCTCAGGTGCAGGATCATAAGAGAATTTGTAAAATATTAGATAAAACAGCAATAGCTTACTCATTTGGCCTTAACACAGCAACTGCACCACTAGGCAATGCATATGAACCATCTGGTGTTGCCATTAGCATTGACTTTGGAATACCAGTGGGGGGTTTAACTCTTTTAATATCATAATTGGGGTCGCCATTTGTAGGACAGTGCTGAATAAAATGTCCTGAACATAGGAATACACATTAAGCACAGTAGACAAGTTTGATCAATTTTGAACTGCTGGAAACCAATAATATATACATTCATACCTGGAACCTTGCACCTGTGACACACATAGCCCTGAGGAGGTGTTTTACGCTCCAAGCCTGATCGAACTCAACAAAAGAAATCGTTTTAGGTAAATAAAAATATAATAAAAGAAAGCTTATGCAAACATAAATTCTGCAAGTAAAAAAAAGGGCAAACTATTAATAGTTAATCCATAGAAAATGGGCATCCATACACAATTTTAAATTTACATTCAACAAGTATAATTAATTATAAAAGTTTAGCACAAGATGAAAGACAGAAAATCACCAAAGCCATGGCCACCCATTCTTCCGCCCATACCCCTCCCAAAACCTCTACCAGGGCCAAAGCCATCAGCACTTTGACTGCAAATCCAACCAAAATTAATGTGTGAAATACAGACTAGAAGTGAAAGAAGCCTGGAGACGTTAAAGTTATGAAGTATTTATCAAACAACAAAATAGAAACAAATGTTACAAATCTCGCCGCTGCCAGTCCAAGGCTGGTGTATCTATTAATGCCTTAATCTTACTGTCAGGAGGATTAAGGCATTAATAGATATTTCATCAGCCTTACTAGCAGGAGGGGCATCTGGAAGGGAACTACTGGTCTGAACAGGCTGTACCTCAGGAATTGCATACAAATCATTCCCAAACTCATCCCATTCATTGTCTTCATTCTAAAAATACATGCATACACAAAATCAATAAGTTGCAATTAGAGGGAGTTATATTCATCATAACTGTACATTCAAGAACAGTGGAAGCATATAGAAAACAAAACTTACATATTTCATTGTAGAGGAGTCAGCGCCAGTAAAGCCGCTCTGCTCTGGCAAAGTTTCTTCCACCTTACTGTCCACCTTGACCCTGCAAAAGATAATATGTCTAAACTCATCCACGCCCTGAGAATCTATATAATATGAGCCCATGACAACATGAAGGCCCCCTGCTGGAAGGTACAAAAATGATATATCTAAAAGGAAAATCAAATACAGAAGACTACTTGGGAGAATATAATCATTAAAGTACCAAAAGCAATCTTTAAACACTATGTTTCATAATCCTTCTCACGTCGGCCTAAGTTAAAGAAATTTAACTAGATAGTAAAGAATTTAAAGGCTTGAGATAGTACTCTTGCTCAGTAACAATTGGCATGTGTGGTCGTCCTGGAACCCGACGAATTAAGACAGAGGTGTTTTTCGGAATTAACATTGATTCATCAAGATACTCTGAAATTGAAAACAGAGAACAACAATGCATAAACAGTGGATAAAAATTTAGAGCTTAGAAACCAAATTTGCAACTTCCCAAACCATTTTCTAAGGAACAATTTGAACCCAGTAAGCTACATACTATCTATCACAATAATTACGCCTGACTGGTGCAACAAAGGAATCTCAGTTGCTAAAAGCAATATCATGCACATTGCATGATCTCTAAGCAAGTGAGTACACCCGCACACTGTGATTACAGAGTGACACCAGGGCAACCACATGACCTTTCACAAAAATCTCACAAGCACTCATTGTTAAAATTCAGTTCACAATACTGATTACTGATTCTTCCAATATGCATGAAAATGCAACCTACCCCAACTCGCCCTTTTGGGTGAGGTAGCTTTAATCCCAGCAAAGATTCCAACTTTCTACATCCAGCAGCTACAACTACAATCCATAAACAGACTACAAAGAAACCCCGAACCCGACACAAGTTGAAAATTACTTAAATTCAAGGATATATCTATCTACGAATTGATTAAACAACAAGAACCAACCTTCATTAGTTTGCGCGTTAGTGACCAGAAGGTCGAAGTCTGTACCCCGGCCCAAGTGCTTTGATTCAAAAAAAATTTCTTTCAAAGTACCAACGGATATAAATGGACCGTCCATTGGAATGGAATCATAATCTCTTGCACTCTTAAACTTGTAATACACAGCCATTGCTTGTCTTTCTTTTTTCAACTAATTAAAATCACAAATATAATCAAATCATGCGAAGCTAATATCAGTCAAAGGCCTCTGAAAAAAGGGCCTGTATTTAACTCAAAAAGACACTATATATATAATAATAAAAAAATACAAAAAAAGTCGAACTCTTTTTTTTTTGCTTCTATTCTCTTCAAGTACTTAAGAGAAATGAAACCAACTAATGACGAGCTCTTCGACTGCTTCTTCGCTTGTAACAAAGCTAAACCCTCTCGATCAATCACAAGATTCCTGCTCGATTAAGTGTCGCCAAACAGAGCCTTAAATCACAACTCGCCGTGTAAAATTTGTGAAAATAGCCGTAGCAATCCCAAAATTCGTTTGACAATCCAGATTAGAAATCGAGGGGTCGTGGACGGAGCGACGAGGAACATGGCGAGAGGGAGGCGTAGGATTAGGGCATAGTTGTACAGAGGTGAAGAAGAGAATAGAGGATTGGTGAAGCAAGAGAGAGGAATTGGGGTTAGAGGAGTGCGTTTGCGATGGTGATGATGAAAATAAGAGAGTGAATTTTCATCGCAGAAAGTAGCGCCAGTTCGTGTTGTTCCGCTGGCGGTTCACGCGTTGCTAATGGATAATGTGGTGTTGTGGGTCACTTTTGTTGCCTTTTTCTTATGGGCTTGGCCCAGTTTTAACTATTCCTATGTCCTAAGAGATTTGGGCCAATTACATGGTTCGTCTGAAATTTTTAAAAGAGAAAATAATTTTTAAATTTTTGAGATATATCTTAATTAATAACGAAGTATTTATATTTTTAAAATATTATATATATATTTTTAAAATGACTGGTAGAATAAATAAAAAAATAAAATAATTAAATTATCCTCCCTTATAAATGAAAACGCAGTCATTTCTTATTTGCTCTCTCTCTCTTCGATTGACACCAAACCCTAATACTCTCTGTTCTGTCTGTGACCTCTCTCTTCCTCATCCTCATGGTCACTGCCTCTCTCTACTCTGGCCTCTCTCTTCCTCTCTCCTCACCCAGATCTCTCTCTCTGACGGTTTCACGACAATAACCAGATCGCATCGAACTTCGAGGAATACCAGTCGGGCTCCTCCTCGGAATGGGTTTCACAAGGGGGATTTATTCACTCCGATTAACGAAAAAGCGAAGATCTATAGGCACGCTGGAGCAGAATGGGTCGTAGGTTTTGTGGAGAAGCGATGCTCCGACAAATCCGTGAACGTCAGCGAGGTCGTGGACTGTGGACAATGTCGGAGAGGTTTGGGTGGGTGAGGTTGCAATGATTTGAGTAGGACACAGCGGTTTTGGCTAGGGTTTGGAGGAAGAGTGTGGTTATGCGGGTTAGCGTTTGGAGGGCGGAGAGATTGGTGATGGTGAAACCGAGGGACTGGCAAATTTGTGAGACAGCGCTCTGGGTTAATAATGATTTATCAAGAAAATCTTTGATTTTTTCTTCATTTTTTGGGTTGGCGAGGTTGAATATTGTTGAGGAGAGTGATAAAAGAGATGGTTTTTTGGCTGGTGGTGAGGATAACGAGTCGATATTGGAGGAGACTGAGGGTATTGGATTCTGATGTTTCGCCTGTGGGTTTAGATCTGGGTTTCTGGTTGTATGCATGTTGCCTTTTAATAGAATAAAAAATGGTTGATTATTGTAGATCTTAATTTTGTTCTTGTTACAAATTGAAAAGTATGAAGCTTTTGGTTGAAGGCTTGTTGATGGCCAGCATATATATGCATGTATTTTCTTGATGTTCTAAAGAAATATGGTTTGGGATTTACAGTTAAGAAATATGGTTTGAGCTAATTAACAACAGAAAGAAAACTATATTAAGACTAAGCTAGGAAAGAAAAAATGAATTGGTGGAGGATTCTTGGTTTTGGATTCTGGAAAATCATGGAAATTTCGGTTCTCCTTCAAATATTCCCGTCGATGAAGTGCTTTTGTTTGTTTTTTGACTTGCTTTTGAAAAAACCCAGAAGAATAAACATTGTTTGTTTTTTACTTGCTTTTGAATTTCTTTGCTTTTTAGTTTTAAATGTTAGGTGAGTGGTTTTGCTATTGAAGAAGAATTAACAGAGAAGAAGAAAAAGAAGAAAAAACGTAGAAGAAGGAAAATTGGGTTTAAAAGTATTTTTATCTTTAAAATTTTATTTAAAATAATTATAGTGATACATCAATAACTTATTAATAGATTAAAAACAGATAATTAACAAAAAAATTTAAATGTAACCTGATTTTAAAATTAATGATGTATATGTAACATCCTAAAAATACGAGAATTTATCTTTATATTCCTCGATATTTACAATCTTTAATGCCTTTTGATAAGTTCAATTTTTATAACCGTAGTATTTATCCGCCATAAGAAAAAACTATGAATAATATTTAATGAAATATCATTCTCTTTCATAAAAAAAAATCATCTGAATGTCATTTGAAAATTATAATACTAATTAAATACTATCTAAATATTTGATTGAACACTATAATAATATATTTTATAAAAATCTATATACATAATAATAAAGTGATAGTAACTAGCTCCTCTTTTTAACACACGACACGACACTCCGTCAAATTGATAAGTGGCTTCTTTATTCTTTGAGAAGTATCACTCTTTCAAAATTTTGACATAAAATTTAAAGCAATTCTTTTGATAATTAAATTTAAAGCAAACAATTTATAATATATATATTTTGAATTTCAATTATTATCATAAATATAATATTTAAATTAAATTTGATTTCTAAAGTCGAAAGAATATCAGGTTGTAACAAATCACCTTACTCAATTTTAAAATTAAAAAATTATCTTAATTATCTCGCTTCAATCTTATCATATTAAAACAAAAAAAATCAAAAGATTATCTTATTTTCATTTTGGAAAAAAAAACCTCTTCTTAATTACGGGAAACAGACCATTATCCTCCACCCTTCTTCATAAATTGCAGATATTAAGCTCATAGCGGGAAGTTGATGTGCTCTTGGTCTTTTACCGTCATAGTTGATTTGGAGCATACAAGGAGCCTGACATTGGAATAGATTTCTTTGACGGCAAAGCTAAAAGTGGAAAGTTTGCATAAAAATGACTTTTTGGTAAGTTTTCTGTTGGAAAATTTCAATGTAGCTTATAGTAAATTTATTTTCTGATAGATTTTTGCTTGAAAATTCTATGAACATCAGCTTATTGTAAATTGTTGGATTATGAGTGTTCAACAATAAGTTCCTTATGTATTTTAATGATGAAGAAAATATTTTGGTGAAGAGCAAAATGTTTGACTTAAAGAAAAATTTGTTGGGAAGCTTGGAGTTGCGGAACAAGGCTGCAGAAACACTTCACGTATGCAAGAATTAATTTCAAGTACGTGAGAGAGGCTGTGACTAAGACATTAGCAAATTGAATGATGAAAAGAGCAAACTCACGTACGTGAGAATACACTAACGTACGTGGGACACATATAACATACGCAAGATCATAATTGACGTACGTGAATCATGTTGGAGCTTGATCAACGTACGTGAGATTAAAAACACACGTACGTAAGCTGAAGAATTTGCAGGTAACGTATGTGAGGATAAAGCGACGTATGTGAGACTGGCAAAACAACAATAGACAACATTAAATACACTCCAACGGTTATATTTTTCAAAGCAACGGTCATATGTCATATGAATGCTACAAATACATCAAAAGAAGGCAAAAAAAAATGTTGAACAACATTAGAATTCATTGTGCCAAATTTCTTATCAATTCCAACCGAGAAAAACATCAATTCAAGTTAGAGATCAAAATTCAACCATCAAGCTCATACATTCAACTCTAACATAAAACTTCATTATTTTGTAAACACTTTATATACATTTTGAGAGTGTGAGAAATTTTTGTTATAAACCTATAGAAAATACTAGTATAGAGGTTTGTTGCGAACCTAAGGAAAACAATAAGGGCCTTAGAGGTGTTAAGCCGAGAATCAACTTATTGTATTGACTTTGTTAGATTGAGTCGTAATCAATTACCGTTATAATGGAAATCCTAAGTGGTAAAACTTAGATAGTGAACGTAGGCGTCGAGTTGGCCGAACCACTCTAAATTCTTGGTGTTGATTTTGTTTTTTCATTTCGAGTCGATTTCGCTATCCAAAGCATAGGCCGAAATTCTCCAACATAAATTGACAATGCCAATCATGTGATCATCAACTTAGAAAATTCTTTTTTGCCTAAAAATTTTTTATTTATGTGAAGGGAAATTAGTTAATCCTTCTCTATTCGTGTTGGCTTAGATAGAACTATCTTAGTTAAAAGAGTAATAACTAAACTCAAATACAGTAGGTACATTCCTGCTTTGCAACAGCCAACAGTCCATATAGTATGAGAATTGTCTAAGTTTGAAAAGTAAATTTTGCACTAAATTTTTACATATCATTGCTGCCATTACCTTTATATCTATATTTATATTAAACATGTTTCCTTTGTTCGATAATTTATATGGAACCTACAATCACTTCACTTATTATTCAATTTATTTACAACATACAAATAATAATAAATATATTTATTTGACATAAATATTTTTTGAGTTAATATTTGAGTTAAAAATAATATATGAAATATATCTATCATAAAAATTATTTAATTGAATTTTGCAAAATAACAATTTTTTTTTAAAAAATGGTAGATCAGATAAATATTTAAATTAAAACAATATAATTATCAATGAGAAAAAAATTGAATTAACCAAATAAAAATAAATTATGCTTAATAGAAAATTAAATAAATTAACAAAATTTGCATTAAAAATAAATTATACAACTTAAAAAATTACATAAATAACAAAAAATATAAAAATACACTAATTTATGATGAATTTTGATGCAAACATTTACAATATTTTTAATCAATAAGAAGTGAAAGAAGATAAAGAAAAAAAAAGTAAGAAAAAGTTGTAGAAAAGACAAAATTAAAAAAAAAAAGACAAGAAAATATAACTATTTTAATTGAATGGGCCCAGTTCGATATGCTTCAAAAATTTGAAGCGAATCAAAATGTAAAGCTCTCCCTTCACATTTCGCGCGGTTGATGTTGGATATAGGTGCCCTAAAGTGAAATAACAACAAAAAAATTATGAAATGTGGAAAGATATAAATAATAATGGACCGCATGACAAAATAGCCAAGATATAAATAAGGGGAAAACCAATAAAATACAAAAAAAGATTAAATTTGAAAAAGTACTAAAGTGAAATAACAATAAAAAATATGAAATGTGGAAAAGTATAAAAAAACTAAGAGACCACATTACAAATTAGCCAAAAGAAGTATGAAACGACGTCGAGTGATGAAAAACCGACAAAACTATCCACACCAAATGGAGACAAATTGAAGGAAGCAACAAAACGAGTGACGGCATAGAAGTTGGAACGAACGAAGATACAAAAACGTCAAATAAGGGAGAAGCAGAGGTAAACGGGGGCAAAGAAGAAGACGAAACAGTTCAAAACAAGAGGGGGCGTAGGCAAAACTAGCGACGGAGTGAAGGAGCGGAGGAGGTGAAAGAGAAGGATGTGCTTCTCTATTCAGATCCGAAAGGAGAAAAGACAGAAAAGAGGAAGGAAGGTCTTGTTTCAGTTCTAAGCAAGGTGGAGATAGGGTTTGAAACAACCAATTAAGATTCAAAAGGAAATTATCCGAAAAAGAAACAGGTGTGGATGATGTGGTGTGGTGGATTTAAATGGAGGAGCCGAATAAAACTGGTATGCGGAATGACGACGGATGACGTGGTATGGGGATTAAAAAAGTAACAACAAAAATACTTGTTCTTCGGAAGAAACCATAAGTCCGCTCTCATCCGCTGACATGGGGACGCGTTACTACATCCCCATGTCGTAGCTCGTCCTTCTGCGGGAGGACGACTACATGTGTCAGGCGCAAGGTTAGTTCGTCCCGCGCTTGATACGCACATGCTTTTTTTTAAAATAAAATCTAACCGTTGGATCGTTTTGATCTAACAGTTAGATTTACTCAAACGAGATTAAAATAAAATTGTGTTTAATGAAAAGCTGAGTAGGCGTCCCGCAGGACTCTTAAAGTAGCCACTGAATTACAGATGAAAAAACTGAAGGGTTAAGAACTGATGACTTTAATAAAATAACAATAAAAACACTGAGCAGACATCCCGCGAGGTGACTTTAGGAACTGTAGATTACGAGTAGTCTAAAGGATCGTCAATAATTGTCCTATTGTAGTGTATAATGAAATTATCCCCAAAAAACACCCATTTACTACAAATAATAACAAATGCAAACAATGTTCTCGCTTCCCCTGATTTGTTAC
Organism: Flueggea neowawraea; assembly: GCA_948243855.1. NCBI lineage: Eukaryota > Viridiplantae > Streptophyta > Magnoliopsida > Malpighiales > Phyllanthaceae > Flueggea > Flueggea neowawraea. Next base: position 8,672 of record CAODLS011550267.1, read on the forward strand.
CAAATCTAATAATTTCAACAAATCCAACTGAAAGCTCAACGAACACACATTTCATATCATTATCCCTTTCTTTTTTCTTACATCATATACCCTAGTCAGTCACCGCAATATAACGTCGCAAGAGAAACAATTGGATGTTATTTGCCAGCACAAACAATGTCAATAACAGAGTACAACTCGAAAGAACAATCAATTGATGACTCTCAATTTCTGTTGATCTAATTTTGATTAACACTAAATTAGCATGCCACAATGATTGATAAATGCCTTTTAGTATGGGGTTTACTAAAGAGAAGGAAAGAGGTGACCCGACAAAAAAAAAAAAGCGCAACACAATTCATACATCGGTCAAGATTAAGGAAGATACAATCACAACGTATGCCAGAAAAAAGAAAATGGCAATCTGAACGAACTTGGGATTTTCTCTCATGTTTGGGGATGTCACTGCCCTAAAAAACATAAAACAGCATTGGCTTAGTAAAACTCGCGGAGGATGTGACAAGAAAGTAACAAGCGGCAGCAAGAGAGACTTAAAACTCAGTAACAAGCTCTACAAAATTTTTACCTAGCAATGCGCTGAGAGAACCGTTGAAATGGTAGACTCTGGATAAAGACAATTCCTGGTCCAGTTAGGGTTGCAGTTACCAAATTGTCACCCTGTGATTTTATCAGACATTATCAGAACACCTACATCTCGAAATAGGAATTGTTATAAAAATACTCAGAAAGGGTGCTACTCTCATTTCTAAGTTATACACACAAACAGAATTGACAGCTATCTGTAATGTCTGACCACCTAAATTGGGTCCCCTGGATTGTGCATCTAAATAGCAATGCAAGGTATTCTTGGCCAGCTCAAATTTTTGTTGCTAGTTTCAGGATTAACTTGATTCTCATCAATACTGGTCACTACAAGACAAAAAAAAGCTCAGGGCACCAAATTCAACCTGTTCAGGTCATCAAATTAGGCAACAAATTGAAAGATATTGTCCGTCTCTTGTTGGCCATCATCATTATTTTCAAAGCTTTTTATGGTTCCATTGCTAAAGAAATTAAAATTAATTTCCTCAAAGCTCATTAATGCTTGATATGGTCAAACAAAGGGAATATTTTCTTTGCTGCTCTTTCTTTCACGTTCCTAACATAAAAAGTAAAGTATTAGAACATTTACCCCAAACACTGCCCTTCTCATGGGACCATTGTATTTGATTTGGACATTGACAGTTGAATTGATGGCAACAATGCAAGATACATCAACCGCTAGCACCTCACCAACCTCAAGAGTTTTCTGTACAACTAACAAAAGAAAAATCATATAAATCTATGGTCAGTAACATCAAATAAATCTAAAACCAAGTGCTAGC
>CAODLS011550290.1:0-12990 GCA_948243855.1 Flueggea neowawraea
ATAGGTGTGCTGTACTGCTGTTGGGTGATACTAAGTTAATTTCAGACATGCCAATTTTGTTTTCCTTTCTTATATATTATGAGGGTGATTTCAGTAAAGCCCTTTCCTTCATGTTCCAGAACCCCTAAAATTGAGTTTTACAAAAAAGGTTTGATCTTGTGAAACCATAGCATAGGTGAAACCTGGCAGCCCTTCCAGAGCCAAGTTCTTACCTTCGTTAGTATCTGGCAAGAAACCGTACATGATCTTCAGTTTTTGGTATAATAAAAGAAAAGAAAGGGGAAAGTAAAGTTGTGTGATACACGAGCTTTAATGTAAAGTCTCATTTTCAATTTGCTCAACTTGTATGTTACATTTCTCAGATACTTGAAGCCTTGAACAAAGGAGAGATTCCATCAACAGGCTCTTTGGTGGAGGTGTTTAATAAGGGGATTTTAGAACGATGTTTGAAGCTATACAGTGAAACTATGGCAAGAATACGTTTACCACTGACGGCGCTATCGCTGAATGATGTCCATGATAAATCCAGAGGGGAGGCAATGAAAGCTTTTGACGAACAACATTTTGGTCGCCACCACGCTAAGAGATCTTTTGAGCAGCTGGATGAAGAGATACAGAAGGTATTGTTTTAATTGAATTGCCTGAACATTGCTCATGCAGCAACTTTTGCAGTATTCTAGTGGGACTGCTAAACAATTACAATTCTCATGTAAACTGTTCTGTGATATAGGTCTACAAGAATGTAGTGCTGGCAAATGAATATCAGTCAGCAAAGCTTTGTGAGGCATTGTATACTAGATGCGAGGATAAAATGGACCAGCTTCAAGTTCTGAGACTTCCTTCAATGGCAAAATTCAATGCAGGCTTCCTTCAGTGCAACCAAAGTTTTGAGGAGGAGTGTGTGGGACCTTCAAAAGCAAACTATGAGCATCGCATGATGAAAGTGAGGAATTGATTCGTGCTATTTACTTTTCATTAATTAGTATCCAGTCTATTACATTTCCACTTTTGGATTTTCCTCTCCTTTCCAAAATTGTTTGGTGGCTGGTTTTAGAGACTTAGATGCATGAGTTAAGGGGGATTCTCCACTACAATTTATTTGTGGAAGGAATAAAATAACCTAATTTACCTAGTTGGTAGAATTATTTTGCCCTCTTGTAGAAAGGCCTTCTTAAGTTGATCTATTAAATTTCTTATACAAGTTTTGGTTGGCTACCCGGCTTGATGTGAATTCGTGTATTTGCATTGTTATTCTGCAGATGATGGGAAAGTCAAAATCTTTATTTATAAAGGAATACAATCAAAGGCTTTTCAATTGGTTGGTGGCATTCTCGCTGGTCATGGTGGTTGTGGGTCGGTTTATTGCGAAGTTCATTTTGATTGAAATGGGGGCATGGATGCTTTTTATCTTCTTGGAGACTTACACAAGGTTATTTTGGTCTGCGGAGTCTCTCTATTACAATCCAGTTTGGCATTTTATTGTCGCAACTTGGGAAAACCTCGTTTACAGCCCTATCCTTGATTTAGACAGGTAACACAATGTTTTCTTGTATTAGATTTTTATTCTGAGAAATCTTTGAAGGTGCCACTGAATTTTTGCCTTTGTCAATCTCTTATTGTTCTCTGTTACATTTTGTTGATTCGCTATTTTTTTGACCATATCGTTGATTCGCCATGTTAATTGTTACAGATGGGCAATTCCAATTGTATGTATAGTAGCAATTTTTATAATTTATTGGCGGTGTTATGGCAAGAGGAAACATGGCTCGCGATGGCTATTACCTCTGTACAACAATCACAAGGGTGGCCCTAATAGGCCTAGGTCAGATTAAATTAGAGACCATTTGCATCAGACATCGGCATACTTGTATTCAATCATCTTAGGTGAGCTTTTCTTTTTCACATACAAAGCTCACCATTCTATTTTTGGTTCCTCGGATAAAGGCTGAGACGATGAGTTGTTTACCGAACTGGTAAAAGAAATTGTAACAGTAGCAGTTCCAGATGGTTTACAAAATGATGTAATCTTTTCATTCCTTCCGTTGTCAATTTCTGTTTTGCTTTTGTTCTCACAGGTTTAGATTTTTCCATACAGATCACACAGATTGGAAGATATGGTCCTGTTTACTCATTTGTTTACAGTAGCCAGTAAGAACATTAATGTCTGTACAGCCGTATATGTAATTCCTATTTATTGAAAACAAATCCCTATTTTTCACTATTTGTATCTCTATAAAATCTTTGATTTGCGTTGCCTTACCATTTGATAATTCCATTTTGGATTGAAAAATGATACGTGACCAAGGATGTTGAATTTTCGGATTACTTGAATATACCAACAAAAAATGAGCATTGCCAGGCATCATTAATTGAGAGTATTCAATTCAACCACAATGCTTCTATTGAATTATGTCTTTCCTTTGTCTATGCCCCCTTAGTTTGAAATTGGTGGCACTTTCTACTTAATTGAAAGTCTAAATTGTGCTTTCTTTAATGGTATATTCCAGTTATGGTTGAGTTCCTTCCTTATCTCTGTTGTCTCTTGATGAGGCTAGTTGGAGCGAGAACCGACTTAAAAAATTGTGTTACATGTAATCTAAGTCAATAGCGGAGTTAGGTGGGGTCGGGTGGAATTGGCTAATTCTACGGTATTTTTATCGACTCTATCTATTCTATTTTGTTTCTTTATTTTAAAATTAATCTTACATTAACCAAATTTTAGTTCTGCTACTGAACCAACTTTTATTTACTCAAATGAAAAGCAGTCTTTTTCCTTCTTGGAACAAGTTCTACATCACTAAATGCGGACTCACGTTGCACGTACCTGAGAAAGTCACAACATTTTGTACGCATCTGTTCTTCACTTATTCTCTTTTTACATGCCTGCATGCATGCCACTTGTGCAGTTCTCTCTTTTGACGACCACAAAATAGATACCATTATTTATTGAGATTACCATAAGTGGAAAGGCAATCACAACCTTGAATTCTTGCATCTTGCTTGATATTTTGGTCATACAGTAGGAGCTGAAGCTTGATTCAAAAAAAAGTAAAAAAAAAAACAGAGAACTGTGGGGTGTGTTGCAGAAAAAACAGCTCTGATAATATGTGGTGACTACATGGAGGATTATGAGGTGATTGTGCCTTTCGTTGTGCTTCAAGCATTTGGTGTAAGAGTTGATTGTGTCTCCCCTGCCACCATATCCGGTGATAAGTGTGTCACTGCTATTCATCACTACATGGGCTTTGATCAGGTAATGTAAGTTCCCATCATTTTCCTTCCTAAGAATTTAGATTATATTTAGTTTAGAAAATAGTTTTTTATTTTTTATTTTATTTTTATTCTCTGAAAATTGAAAATATTTGTTTGTTTATCAAATTTTTTTTCAACCAATTTTTCATTTTTCCTCTATTTTATAACTTTTTAAAAAATAATGAAATTTTTTCTCAACTAAACAGCCATTTAATTTCTTTGGTTAATAATTGTGATCTCTATTCTATTTTCCATCACAACTGTTTTTTTTTATAGCATTTCATTTGGAGGAGATTGTGCGAATGAAGTGGGAGTCTTACTGTATAGAAACAAAATGAATAAAACAGTGTAAAACCTTTATTTTTTTTAAGCATTGAATTTATTCATCTAATCCCACAAAGCAGTAGACTAAGAAAATGGAAAAACTTCCACTAGTTTAAATGTGTTTATTTCGTACGCTGAAGAAAAAGAAAAACCTGTTAATGAATCGATTACAACAATGCCAAGATAAATTCATATTAGGACATCAATACAAATCCATCCTCATAACTCCAAAACAGAGTAAAATGTTAAATAAATTATAAAGTTTTTTTGTGTGTGTGTGTTTGTCTTTGAGCTATAGAATAATTGAAAATAATTACAAAAGAGCATAAAATAATTTAAATTTTACTTGATTGTTTTTATTTTTTAAATCTAATTTTATTGAGTTTGAAATTTTTGATTTGAAATAATTTTTTAGAATAAAATCAATTACATTTTGACTAACCATTTATTTTTAATAGTTTTAAAATCCTTATTCATATGCGTAAAAGAAGGCAATTTTTTATATTCCAACATTCTAAATGATTAAATTATCTTTTTAATGTGTATACTAATTGTGGCATACGGATATTTTAATTATTTTGTAACAATAATGGTACTTAATTGTTTTTCCATCTCCTACCTAGCTATACTCAGAATTACAGAGTTATTGCTCCCTCCATTTTACAAAGAATGTTTTTTTAAGATTGTAAAACACGTATTAAGAAAATAATTGAAATGTATTAACTATGATACTAATTTATAACATTATTTTTATTAATGACCCTTCAAAAATATGAATTATTTACTGCACAAATTATCAATTATCAGGGAATGTTTGAAAAATTATGTTTAAAATCTTCTTGATTTTGTAAAATGTCATTTATTTTGACAAAAAATAATTTCTCTAGAAAAACATTCTTTGTGAAAAGGGGGGATTACTTCACATTCAAAGCAAACTTCAACGAAGTAAACCCAGAATCCTACGACGCCCTCATAATACCAGGCGTGTCGCTTCACTGAGCTCTTCAGTAACAACGACGATGCAATAACCGTCGTCAAAAAGTTTGCAAAAACAGGGAAACCTGTAGCTACAAGTTGCCATAGCCAAATCTTGTTAGTTGCAGCAGGACTTTTGAAAGGCAAGAAATGCACAACATTTAAGAGTTTGAAGCCCATCATTGAGCTTGCTGGAGGTATTTGGTGGGAACAGCCTGGTGTCGAGTCAGCTCTCGACATTACTGCTTGTCTAAGGGATCGGAATATTATCACTCAATTGGATGGCCAGGGCACAGTGAGTACATGACCGTTTTGATGGAGTCCATGGGAGCGAAATTTGCAAGCTCCAAGAGAAATTCGGTTCTCATTTTGGCCGCGGTAAGCCAAGAATCCTATGAGTTTGAGGTTTCATAGATTGAGTAGTAGAGTTAAATCTAATGGATTTGCAAGATTGTATAGTAAGAAATTAAATTGCACGTTTTTTGAAAATCACACTATATATAAATAATATACTAAATCAATATACATAAAACCAAACATCGTGTGGCGACCTTAGAGCTATTAGTCTACCAACAGATAAATAGAAAAATGGTAACACAAATGTTAATTATATTTTTGACATGTGATTTTATTTTGCTCCCATCAGGAATCGTAACATGCGATCTCTTATTGTTGGATTCAACTATAGCACAATAAAACTATAGCACAATAAGTTACAAGTCTGTTGGTATAAATGTTAAATTATTAATAACATATTTATTTTGCTCAATATATTATTTTATAAAAAGATTTTTTTTCTTTTCCTTCTTAATTTAATGCAGTATTATGTAGAAGATTATGAGATAAACGTACCATTTCGAGCGCTTTAGTATCTGGGATGCAAAGTTGTTGTGGTGTGCCGAAGCAAAAAACGGGGAGAGAGTTGTGTTACCGCTATCCACGATGAGGAAGGAGGGCAGGCATGCAGTGAGAAGCGTGGTCATAATTTCAGTGTTATGGCTAACTGGAATGAATGTGTGGATGATTATGAATGATTGGTGAGGAAGGAGCCCTGAATTGCTAGCAGTTGATAACAAGGTACTTCACCTAGTTAAGGAATTTGTTGAATGGGACAAAGTCATTGCAGCAATTGGACATGGATTATGGGCCTTGGCTGCTGCTAATGCTCTAAAGGTAACCATACATATCAAAACTTTATCTGGCATGTTTATTCTCCATTATGAGTTTTACAGCGTTATGTTTATTTTTTATATTAATTTATTCGATATTCAAATATCTTTAGTAAAGTTTAGCATATTTTCCAATTTTTGATAAGATTATATGTGCTTATTAATAGACAATTCAGGGGAAAAAATGTGCAAGCAATGATGGAATAAAGGCCATAGCGAAGGTGGCTGGTGGCAGAGTCGAAAGACTCTGCAATTGATGGAAATTTAGTGACAGTTATTGTGTAATATCCCACCTATTCTGATCGATCTTTTATAGTATTTCGATCAATTCCAATAAGATCTCCAGTGGAACCTCGTCTGATTTCAAATGATCTTAGCTCATTTCAATTTGATTCTCGAATATTTGAGATGATGTTTGGGTATTTAAAAGATGTTTAAAAATGATGCTTTTGAAAGTTTGGGTATTGTTAAGTCCCAGGAGTGATGGGATTTATGATTCTAAGTTAAAAACGTGTTTGAGGTGTAAATTTACGTGTGTAGGGCATGTTGGAGGTCATCTAGGTGCGTTATGGGGAAACTACGCACGTAGATCATGATCTGGGTTGATCCGTGAGCTGTTCAATCCGGAGTTTGGTAGCTCGATATCTAGGTGAGTGTGATGTCTACTTTAGACACATAGGCAGTGTCTTTCTGAACTTATATGTTTTTGGTGTGTTCCGGCATTTGCATGTAATCCGGACTAATTAAAGGATCAAAAATCATAAAATTTGGCTTATGTGAGGACTTGCTTGATTTAAATTTGTTTCTGAAGTTTTTAGAATTTCATTCAATAATAAAATCTGTTTTAGAAAGTTATTAGAATTTTGGAATAATAATAATAATACTCTGTTTTTGGAAGATTTTATGTTTTAAAAATAATATAATTAAGTACAATATATTTCTGTAGTATGTTTCTGAAGTAAATTCTGAAACTTTGTTTCTGCAAATGCTTGTCTACTTTACATACTGTTTGTTTGAAAAATGTTTTTCTCTGTTTTTGAAATATATAATTCTATATTCATTTGTTTTTGATATACTACTTTGATACGACCTTAATTACAATACTACTATGTTATGTTTCTGATCTATTATGGGGTACAACCTCAATGGCTGGACTATCCGCTTTAGTGGCTAATTAGTACCTTAGTGGCTACACTCGGCTTAGTGGTTATGTATGCCTTAGTGGTTATATTTTCCTTAATGGCTATACCTTCCTGCGCGGCTTTACTTGCCTTAAAGGCAATACTACATGCCCATGTGACCAATTTCTATTTCTGGAATTTTTGACAAGCAAAAAAGTTTTTGAATGATCTCATTTTGTTTCTGAATATATACTAGTTGTGATAAAGATCAAAAAGGTTTTTTTAAAAGAAAATTTACTCAATTTCTAAATGTATGCAAGTTGTATGCTTTGTCTGCAAACGGTTTCAAAATAGTTTTTGAAACACTACTACTTACATAGCATGTATATATATATATTTAGATATACTTACATGTGGTATTTTTGAAATATTTTCAAAACGGTTTGTGTGAGGTCCCAAATGTATTTTGGAGTATCATCCCTAACTAAGTTTACTCACTCCCGCCCATTTAATATTTTTCAGGCTGTCTTGGTTTTTGTGCTCGGTGAGGATCTCCTTCGGTAGTGAGTGCCCTATTGATCGGACTCAGTTTGTATGTATATTAAACGCTCCACACTGGTTTCTCATGGGTTATGTCTTTGTTTTTGATAATACGATGAAATCAAATGATTTTATTTTGATATATTTTATGTATTTGATATTATAAAAATTTTATCTTATTAAATGATGTTTGGGCTTTTATTAAATATTGTTTAATTATTAATCTAACTATGAATGGGCTAATTACATGAAAATATATTTTGAAAATCAAAATTACAAAAACACAACAAAAGATGATGGTTTTCATTTTGAACCCAAAAATTTACATTTTATACACACATTGTTACATTTAATATGCAGGAAAAAAAACAACAGAAAAACTACCAAATGTTTTGTACAAACAACTAAAAATTAGGTATTTCTTTAGTTGTTTTTCGTTTTTTTTTTCTAGTTAAAGTTTTATGAGTCAATACTGAAACCAGAAAACAAAACAACAAAAAAACAACCAAAACACTACCAAATATTCGGTAAAAATAACAAAAAATTGGGTATTTTTTTGTTGTTTTTTGTTTTTTTCCTAGTTACAGTCTGCGTATTAAATGTAAAATTTAGCATACTAAATGTAAAAGTTTTGCATATTTACGAAAACTACAATTTTTGAACTTAAAATGTAATTTTTAATTTGAAAATGTCATAGGCCGTAATTTTCTCAATATGAATTTGGATAAAAATTCTATAGTGCGAAATGGGCCAAGCCTCTGTTTCTGTTCGCTTCGTCTAACAGTCATGGTTCAAAAACGGATCGTGACATATTAGATGGCAGGCTCTTCCCCCCTTCATAGCCAAGCTATCAAATGTTCTTGGCCTTTCTTTAATGTCCTAACAAAAGAGCTATAAGTTTCATCTGAATTGTAGCATTACAAGGTGAAATCTATATATGTTATAAGTGAAATATATGTTTAATGAATAACTGTGGCCTATTGAGTGATTTTATCGTATATGTTTGTATTTAAATAATTATGATCTTGTGAGTGTTGATATGTTGTAGCCAAATATAAAACCTATACTTCCAAAATACATGTGGTATTGCAACTAATGATCATTCAACATCCCCCCCTAGGAATCTCGCAATTGATCATCATAGCAAAAATATGTAAATTCACACTTCGAATATAGATTGAGTAAATCACATATTGATAGATTTGGCATACGCAGATTGTTAATGTTTGAGAAAATCGGAATGAGAATGGATGATTCCCATTCTTGCTGTTTGGTTTGATATTTTAAAGTCCATAATGGGAATCATTTTACTCAATAAAGAGAATCAACGATTCCCACCAACTCCTCTATTAATCACGTTGATTCCTATCAGGATTCAACTATTAAAAATATATTCTTTTCTTTTATATATTATATTCAACAAATGAGTTAAAGAAAATTAAAGCATGAACAATATGTCAACAACTCATAGCATTGCTGAGTGAAAAGAAAAATGTGTCAACAATTCACAGGGCATTTATTTCCCATTTTGGCTATAAGTTCGTATCAATATACCCAGACGAGTTTTCTTATGCCTCTTCTTAAAAAAGGAGATCTAAACGCCTGAACCCAAATTGCCCCTTGAACTTTTACTCAGAATCTCGAAAGCCCCCTAAACTTTCTTTTTCACCTATCAGCCCCATAAATTTTCAAAAAACTGGCTATTAAACCCAAAATTTAACTCCGTGAAGCATGTGTTGTAACCGGACTATTAAAGGAAAGTGGATCGAATTTTATGATTTACATGTCTGAAATACTTATCCAAGCCATATGCTAAATCTACTTTAAAATATTGAATTGGACAATTTGTTTTAAGTTTTAACTAAGCAACAAAACAAAACCAAGGCCAACCTTCATAGCATGATGAGGTTCTCTCCTCTCATGGAGCTTTTCTCTCCTCTTATGGAGCTTTAATGGCCTTCACCCACCTTCCTACTGACTCCTCTCTCGGATTTCTATCCCTCTGAATGTTCTTTACTCACGTCCCTATTCCTTAATCTCGACTGTCCCAACATTCTCTGCGATCCTTCTATGCACTCTTGACCCCATCCTTCTCTCCTTCCTCATCTACTACACATCTAATTCTGCCTTATTATGGATAACCCACATATCACAACAGAGGACATTGATAACCTGGGCAAACAAGATGCAGACCTTTTCAAGACTCATATCCTCTCTCTTCAGCTAAATTTGGCCAATGCTAATACCTTCACAAAAGAGGTATTGGTGGGTAAAATATTTATAAACTACCCCCCGAGTGAGGATACCATCTATAGCATCCTCAATGTGGCTTGGAAAACAATCAAGCCTTTCTCTGTCCAGCTGAATGAATTAGGATTGTACCTATTTCGGCTTGACATAGAGACTAACAAGAGGAAAGTTTTGGTTAATGCTCCTTGATTTGTTCATAACAAGCCGCTCCTCCTTAAGAACTGGAAACCAAGCATCCCATTGGAGTTACTAACTTTCACTCGTTTCCTCTATGGGCAAGAATTAAGGGATTGCCACTTTTTCACATGTCGGAGGAAAAGCTAGAAAGATCGGGTCTCTATTCCATTGATTTCTGGAGGTGGATTTATCTGCAAAAACCACACTGTCTATAAAAGGCATCTTCATGGTAAGGTTGCTCATGACATCTCCTTTCCACTCTTGCCTGGTTTTCAGAATAATGATATTGACATAGGGGAGGGTTAATCAATCTCCTTTGCTTATGAAAGATTACGGGATGTTTGTTATGTTTGTGGTCTGATCTCCCATAATAACAGAGATCGTTCCCAAAAAGGCCAACTACTATGGTGCTCGACGGTCGAACCAAGTACATGTTCAGGCCCTGGCTTCGGTTAACGCCCTAGAAGAAGACACATATTTGACGAGGTGGCCGGAATAGCTGGAGGGATGAAAGAGATCTACTTTGTTCATAGCATGAAGCAGAGCGTGTGCAAATCCTCAGTAAACAGGACGATTGTTGTTGCAACACAAAAAAGGCTACACGATAAAACAGTCTAGGGGATGCTAGAAGCTCTTCATTACAACACTTCAACCAAGGTAAATCCTCTGACAATGTATATTTTGAGAGATCCTCAGACACATGTGGAAACAACCCCTCCCCAAGTAGATTGTGCAATCATTTGAGTATTGATAGTAATAACCCTACCTATATAGTCAAATATGTGCCCCCTCCTCTAAGAAAGGCTTTACCAATAGAGGCCGAGGTTATTTACCTAGACCGGCCCCAATCTCAAACCCTAGCCTGAAAACCAGCCCAACCTCTCCTCTATTTAGGCTCTGACGATAACCCAAGCCCATATTCTTAGTAAAGCTAACACCAAAAGAAAGGTTAAGCTTTTTTATGCCCCTAACAGAAACCCATCCTAACCAACTAACACTTCTTAAAATGCTAGCCCACATGTCCCTTCACCCAACCAACCTTGATCCATAATACACTACCACTACTGGAACCTCTTCCCCTCAATCCTATTCATAATCCTTCATAGTCCCATGATTCCATAATCCCCAATAACTCTCCCAACCCCAGTGATGCGCTACTTGTAATCCCCACCCTGACAAGCACTATAGCTATAAATGGAGTTGGTGTGGGCACATTTTCTAAATGGAGAAATGGAACAGACGTGATCGGACTTTCCATAACAATGGACTTGTGACAATAGAGATGTTTGATCATCATGATGCTGAAAATCCCTCCCAAGTTAGAGAGAATGTTGAGGCCCCTAAGTCTCCAAATGTTATGGCAGTGGTGGATGGTCGACAGCCACATGATGACCAATAACACTTTTTGATTGGAATTGTTAGGGATGTGGGCAACCGCTGGTAATTTGAGCTCAGCAGGAGCTCACACCTTCATACCGCCCCGTTTGAGTGTTTCTAGTAGAGATGAAGATCACTCGACGCTTTTCAACAGTCTTTGATGTCAACGTTGATAGAGTATGTTTCGGTCTTCTTAGTTGAGTTGAAAGAGTAGAGAAGAAATAAACACAAGCGATTTATAGTGATTCTATCAAATGTTCATACATCCACCACCTAAGCTCCTCACTTAGGATTTCTCAATCCATTATATCGATGATTGATTCCGGCTCAATCCAACAAAGCCTTGCAAAAAAGTTGATTCCCAACTCACACCTCTAAAGCTTGGCTCATAAGGTTAATTTCAGCTCACACCTTCTAAAGCCTAACTCAAAGTTGATTTCACTCTAGGCTCACACATCTAAAGCATTCACAATATTGTTTTCAAAGGCTAACAAGAAACCTTTTCCTCTTTCAAAGTTTACAAATAAGAAACAATGTGGTAGGATTTTGGTGCATGAGAATGAAACAAACTACCCATAAACTGGGTTAATTTTGAGCACCAAATGAAGAACTGATATAGCAAGGAGTTGGGTGTATTCTTCTATTCTTCAAGCATCTATTTATAATGTTTAAGGCCCTTTTGAAGTTGATTGAACCATTGGAGTAGCATAGAGATCCATTGGAAATCAATCGTGAAGCTTTTTTTTATGTTGTCAGCTTCCATTAGTCGACTACTAGCCTCATTTTTCTCATGGTTATTAGACTACTAGGCTCATTGGTCGACTACCAACTTCAATTTTCACTTTTGTCCATACGTTTAGTCGACTACCAATCTTCACTGGTAGATTACCGAAGTCACATATCTGTTAAATAACCATTAGTATTGAAAGAATTGACTTCTAAATCACGTGAATGTCATTTCGAGTTAAATTTGACCAATCATGATCTTTATTAGTCGACTACCCAACTTCATTAGTCGATTCATGGCTTCATTAGTTGACTACCGGTTGTTGGTGTTTCTTCTGTTTATTGGTTAGTCAAAGCCCTAGAACTTCTTCAATTGAATTTTTCATGTATCAATCGACTCTCAAACATCATAGGTCAACTCTTATGACAACCAAACATGATTTGCTCATCTTTTTCATGACCAATATGATATTTTTCATCTCTAATGTTTTGCTCATCATCAAAACCAATTTAGGACATATGAAATAGTACAACAAACTTTGGGTTGTCAGCACCTTCTACGTGGATTTGTAAGGCATTTCGGATGACACACGTCAATGGGGAATGAGCCATTTCAATTCCAAGTCGTTACCGCAACTCTGCTTTTCACTTTTATTATTCCTACCAATGCACATGTTCTAGGTCTATGTCCTCATGATGCTTATAGACCACGGGTTTGGAATAAGCTAAAAATACAGTTGGTCCCAATAAGAATGACACTTCTAGAGGCGGGAGGGGTGAATTGGAGTTTTAAAGAGTTTGAATAATTTGTTGAAAATCTTTTGCAATTTAAAACAAATAACAAAGTTAAATGCGGAAGTTAAAAAAAATCCAATTCACAAATAATATAAATCAAATATAAGTAAAGTAAAGAGAGTAAGGGAGAGAGAAAACAAATTCGATTTATAGTGGTTCGGTCCTCCTTGACTTACGTCCACTCCTCTAGCTCACTAAAGAATTTAAATCCACTAAACTTTCTCACTTACGGGTGAAGACAAACCGTTTACAACTCTTATTTTTACGGGATTAACAAGAAAATT
>CAODLS011550544.1:0-20562 GCA_948243855.1 Flueggea neowawraea
GTTTTCAAACCAGTCTTTGTGAGGCACGTATGAGGCAATCTGGAGTGTTGTCCCTCACTCACAGGGTTTGACCCTTTTTCTTTGTTTGTTTTTGTCTCCTGTTTGTTATCATCTTGCAGGTGACTCTGAGGAATTTTGTTCGTTGACTTTTGATGCTCAGTGAGGGATTTTGATGTTGCGGTCATTACCCTTTTGACCGGGCCCATTTGTCTGATTTGTTAGATGCTTCAAACATCGGATTTCTGTGGGTTTTGTTTAGGTTTTTGATATTTCAAATATTTTAATTTGAAATTAAATTCCGCACTTAATACTATATATGATTTGTTTTTAATAAACAAAGATTATATTTTTAATTGTTATTCATATTTATTTAAATATGATATTTGGGTATAAGTTTTGTACTATGAGGCTTGTGCGGGATGGGCCGGGCTCCCATAGACGGTTCATTTCGTACGCCGGTCGCGGTCCCAGGAATGGGTCGTGACACAATTAGTTGTATCTCTTGTCTATAGAGAAGGCAACAAAGTGGCTGATTGTCTTGCTAATTTTGGTGCCAATAATAATGGCAATCATTGGTGGACAACGTACCCTGATTTTTGTGGTAGTTTAGTTTATGATATTATGGCTTTCAAAGAAAGCTTTAGATTTATGTAACTCTTTTGATAGTAGATTTTCGTACACTTTATTTTTCATTTTATATTAATAATATTCTTGGGCTAGGAAAGATGAAGTTAGGTGCTCTAGAAGTGTCAACCTAGTTGAAATATCCAGCTACATCATTTGATTTCTAACCTCAATCTTTTATTGAAAAAAAATATACATAGAGAGTGGATAAGTTCAACAATAAAAAAAATGGAAGTTGGTTTCTCAATATTTTAGCAAAGTTGTAACTATGACTTGTTCAAAACACTTTTTAATTGGCGTGGAATTTTCACAGCAAATATTTCTCAAATACCGATCCGCTGTCGTTTATAAACAAAAGTCGTTATACTATATTACTCTTTCATGACTTGGAAATTTCCATAAGACAATTTAAAATTGCTTAATGTCCTTTCCTCACATTCTTGTTAAACTTAACTTTGCATATACTAAAATAACATCTTGAAATTTCCTAGCATAGCTCTTATAATAATTTACTTAGAATTTTTCATACTAATTTTTAAAAACAAAGTCAATGGGGGTGATAATGATATTTATTAATCCGTAACATATTTTGTATGTAATGGTGTGTAAGTAACAATAAATAAACTAGTATTTGATCTCCATAAATTGGTATCATTGCAAGCTTTAGGTCACAAATCAACACAAATCCTTCTAATCACCAAAACAAGTTGTTGCCAAGAAATTAAAGATGCATAAATTGCTATTTGTTTTGGTAGTAATTATCATCTCTCTTACTTCAAATCAATCGAATATTGTTGAAGGCAAAGCAAGTTTTAGTATTGATCTCATACGTCGTGACTCACCACTCTCTCCATAATACAACAAATCAGAAAGTCCATCAGAAATTCTAAGAAAAGCCGCCATTCATTCAAAAGCTCGAGTAAATTACTTCAACTCCCTCAAAAGTGGAACGACGTCGTCCAACGTTGAATCCACAGTGTATCCAAATGAAGGTGAATATCTAATGAAACTCTACATTGGTAGTCCACCGAAACCTTTTCTTGCCATAGCCGACACTGGAAGTGATCTTATTTGGGTTCAGTGCACTTCTTGTCAAAAATGTTTTAACTCTTCTAAATCATCAACTGACAATCCAATTTCTTGCTCTTCACAATCTTGCCAAATTCTTCCTAAATATGCTTGTAGTGTCGACTCAAATTCATGTGTGTATGACTATAGATACGCTGATGGATCCACTTTTACCAAAGGAATTCTAAGCACTGACATCATCAGCTTAGACTCCACCACAGGCCAAATCGTTTCTTTCCTGGCATCGTTTTCCGGGTGCTGTTATGATTTTTGCCGGCACCGTCTTCTTCCACGACCCGAGTTCTGGTCTCGTTGGCCTTGGAGGCGGTCCATTGTCGTTGGTGTCACAACTGGGTGATGAAATTGATATCAAATTTGCTTACTGTTTGCTCCATTACTCCTCAAAATACACCAGCAAGTTAAGGTTGGGACAAGATGCTGTCTTGTCCGGACCAAAAGTTTATTCAACTCCGATACTCTTCGACTCCACAAATCCTACTTTCTAGTTTCTACTACCTTACTCTCCTAGGTATCAGTGTCGGATCAAGAACTACACAGACACCTCAATTTCGTGGAAACATCATAATCGATTCTGGAACTAGGTACACAAATTTGGCGCCAAGCTTATACAATGAATTGGAAGTTTTTCTCCGACTAGCTATTCCATTACAACCTGTGCAAGACTCGAGCAATACTTTCAACCTGTGTTTCGATGCAACATCGGTTTCTTCTGTCCAGCTCCCTTATGTAATATTCCATTTTGATGGAGTCGATCTCAGCTTGTCTGGAGACAACTTGTTCGTGCCATTTAACGACATGGTTTGCATGTCGATTATTCCAACCAATGGAAATGTTTCCATTTTTGGAAACCTGGCACAGATGCATTATGCAGTTGGGTATGATCTCAGGCTTGGAAAGGTCTCTTTTGCTGCTGCAGATTGTACCACTTGTTGATTTGTTGACGTCTTATGTTATCGGCCATTCTCATTGCCCATGTTGTTAAAAGTGTTAACGTTTTTCTTCACCCATGTTATACAAAAGCTTCTGACAGCAGTTCATATTTAAAAACACTGATTTTGCTTCATATTCGTTCACTCTGTTTTCTTGCACAAAGACATTAATTCCTCATTCCAATATAAGGTGGGCCAAAATACAATCAACTTATCATTATCGTAATTCTTCAAAACTCAAATAGCCTCTTTGGATTTCTTAATATTTATTTTACATTTGCCAATCATTAGTAAACTAATTCATAAGTTATTATAATTAATTAAGGTAACCAATTAGTGGTGGAACGAGGAATTTGCTGAGGGTGGGGCAGTTGCGAACTGATTTTCTTTGCAAATTAATATATACTTTTAACTAAAGTAATGTGTTATAAAATAAAAAATTCTTTGATTGAAATCTACTTCGGTATTTTCATTTCTAAAATATGCATCAAATGTTTGTAATGCATCAAGAATTGAAGGAATACACGTACCGGTCTAGGAGACAAAGCTGGTTCGACTTGTTCCCCTCGATTGTAGCGGAAGAACATCAAGGACAAAAGCGGGCAGCACCGGAATAGGATCGATTCATTGTTAGTCTCACAAGTAAACCACAATCGGATCGTGACCGATGAGAATACTCGACTGATACGTAGTATAGATGCCGTACTCTATCTCAGCACGACAGAGTAGGAAGGAAGAAGAGCATTTCTCTTCTTGTGTCAAGAGAGGGGCGGCTCTAAAAGGAAGAAAAGAATGTGATACTTTTCTCTGTCTCTCACCCCTTTTTCTGTCTTATCTCTACTGATTAGGTAAGTCTAGGGTTTCCTACTTATATAAGATGAGTGGACCCTAGTTGTGCCTTCCTAACCCATTAAGGAAGCCCACAACTAATTACCAATAATTAGTCGGGCTCGTTAGTAGACCCGACAACTAACAGACTCGGGTTCCACCAATTACCGTCATGGGCTAACCCAATTTTCCAACATCTCCCACTCGCACATGGCATAACCATAACTCTTCATGGATCATAATTGGAACTACTATCAATCATGATAAAGATCTCGTGTCATACAGGTAAATAGACCGCGTGACCAGCATACAATGAGAGCGTATTTGCTATACACCTATTAGAGATATATAAATGTTCATATCTCAATCCTGCTAGAAGGCATCACTCGTAGAACAACATCATTCTACCAAGGTGTATGTAGCAACAACACATACTGCTGTGAATGTATACCTTCCCTTAGTTCATAATTATGACATAATCGTTGCTTTATAACTTCTCGATCTCACGAAAGCTTTACTCAAAGTTCGCACATCATGTAACGCGCTACATAAGAGTCGGCTTAGTAAACTTTTGAGACTAGTGCGAATGCGTCTAGAGATAAACTTTCCCTTTTACACTAGACAATCCACATAGCCAAGTTTACTTGCCTAGCTTGTCAAGCTTGATCGAATCAACCATGACCATTAACGGCAAGCTAAAGTAGCCAAATTCAACTACACGTTTTGAATGTGAAGGGTTTTAAGGGTAGGTAGTATCGAGAACCACATATTCATGGTATGGTCTCATACTAGGAAAAGTGAGATCGTTTATCAATCTTTTCCATCCCCATGGTCATGTATATAACACACATAGTATGATCATGAATTGTGGTGTTCTCTCCTTCCCTTTGAGGAGAGCATGTTTACACAATATTATCAACACCACACAAAAGCTTCAGTTACGATGCATCTCGCCATCTAACCTTAATCCATACCTTAATAGGATTACTTCTGGCCTTAATACAAAATATGCTAAAAGTCACACAATTTTAACATCTGATCACTTGAATGATCGTCATTGGAGTTTATCATGTGGCATATATCTCTTTTCATACGACTTTTTTTTGCCCTTTTATATTGAACTCACCACTATAAAATGCAAGATGACCTTTGATTATGAATGTGCTCTCTTCTGCATTCAAAATCAGCCTCATCTTAGTTCTTCCCCCAATAGACTGGGAAAACTAAGGTAAACACCCGTGTGAGTGGGTGACTTCTCTGTCCAACATACTTTCACACTCAACGCTACTAAAAATGTCAACTCACAACATTTGTGCTTGTGTATTGACCACAATGATCTTGTTAAAGATCATGTTTTTAAGGGATTACATATTTCTTGTGCCATACGAGTCTTAAGGAACTTACTCCTTATAGGCTTTTACCAACGGATCTATAATCACGTCTCGCATGAACTTACATTTCAGGTTCACTTCTCCTTTTGAAAATTGTACTCAAATTCACTTGTCCTTGTGCAACCAAGTCTCTCACAAAATGATACTTGATATTGATTTGCTTAGACTTATAATAGATCTTCTTGATCCTTAATCAAAAGGCGTTGACTGTCACTAAGGACTGTCATGGATTCTTTAGGTGGTTAGTGCTAAGTGGATCATTCCACTGTATAGCCAACCTTCCGACTGCATTATAGCTAATGAAACTATGATCTTAGCTTCTTTTGTCACACACTTATATGTGTTCCTCATTATTACGTGGAGTGGTCTTTTTTTTTTCATGTGAGAACACATAACCAGATATGGACTTCCCCATAGTCCAGATCATTATGTGGAATAGTAACTGCGTATCATTAAGCCTTTACAATAACACAGTCCCTTACAGTGTGTCTAAAGTATCTAAGTATCTCGCTCACTACTTTCCAACATCCTCTTTCGTGTTGGATCAATATTTGCTAACTAATTTGACTGCATAGAAAACTCTAGGCATTGTACTCACATAGACATTTATTACAAGACACGGTCTTATAATCAACACATGTACTTTATATTACAAAAAACAATTTCATATGACATTCGTTTGAAGAACGTTACTTACACGTTCTTCCTTTCACATTGTTCGTGAACACATGCACTTGCTAAGAGTCTTTCTCTTAGTAACGGGTTACCTATGGGTTATGCATTTTTGCATTTTAAGCGTTCAACGAATTTGTTGATATATCTCTCTTGGAGAGGAACAATTCGCTCAAACGATCTCTTGGAGTTTGACTCCAAGGTCAACCCATAATGTATATATCAAAGTTAGATTCCAACCAATCTTTGGAGTCATTCAAATATGCTAGATCATTTCTAGCTATGAGTGTGGTGTTCACACAAGGAAAGAATGACAAGATTCACCTTGGCATTATCGCAACATATATGAATATACCATCCTCTCGAAGAATGTTTAAGGTCATACCTTGGACGATGAAACCATCAGGTTAAACCATGTAGGTTTCCACTCCAAACTTTCTATTGAGGAAAGGAGTCTCTACATTTCATTAATGTAGGTCGATGTAAATACTAGCCTGAATGCCAAAATCTATCCAGTGGAAGCAAATCTTGTTGACTAAATCCCCTTTAAGAGATTAACGATGACTTACTCAATCTATCGCTTACGTATGCACTTATCTCCAATGGGTACTCGCCCTTTGGGTAGATTAACCAATTCTCAATATGGCCCAATCTCAAATATCATTCGTACTTCTATTACTTTAATCCATACAACTTTCACTAGGATTAGTGAACCGCTAACATAATCGCATGTTCGTTCTTAACTTGTAGGCTTAGTAAAAGGATCATAATCGATTCATTCATTGAAAAATGTTGTTGTGAGACTTTACCCCTTTTAGACTTATGCATTTTTGAAATGCTCCCACTGGGATCAAGCTCCATATAAGAACTCCTACTGGAATCAAGTTCCCTACTCCCATTAAAAAATAGGAATCTTGCTCCCACTTAAGTCAGGATCAGGAACATCCGCAGATGTTATAAGTAGATGAGATAAAAGTTGAATCGTTCTAAGACTTTGTCGATGTATCTCTTTCGAAAAAAGAGATAACAATCTCTTGGATTGATCACTTGAGATTTTAAAACCCAATGATTTAATATTCTAATTTACATTGACCAACTTTCTTCATCATCCCTCATCCTCCTCAAGAATTCTCCCACTCGGATGGAGTGATCCTGAGGGTAGTAGTTCCTGAATCTCAAAGAAAATGAAATCTTTTCCACTTTATCCCAGTTAAAAAATCTATTCCTCTAGGAATGTGACTTCTTGTAACTCGTTACTATACCATTATTATTGTCTCATGAAGAGAGTATCATTTTTGACACATCAAGGTAACAAAAACCTTATGCCTCTTAGTCTTTATAGACTTAGGAATTATCGACATTGACAATACATCTCTTGGTTTCAAGTGGTTTAGGTCATGCACTCGACCAATCCACAACCATGAGAGATAGAAGTAATGGACTTAGAGGGCATATGATATTTGAACGTTGTGGCATTTGCCATCGTAGGTCTCACCATATTAAGGAGAGTTTATTTCTCCTTTTCGCTATACGTATTATTCGCAGAGTGTAAGAATGAATAGTTTATGTTCACTTCTCTTTCATCACACAAGGCTTTGGACTCATCTTAGAGATATTCACAACTTTAGTCGATCCACAAAGCTTAATTCGATTCTCATCTTAACCTGCAAGAAGTAAGAACTTGCTTGACCATTATTGCTTATGAGAAATCAAATAAATATGATCGCACCCTTTACAGTCATATATACAAAAGTGATGCAGCGCTAGGTCTTAGTCTTGCCCTCTCATTATTTTGACATCAAAAGTGGATTAATAGTATTGGATATTTACCTCTAAAAGCCTTTTGAAATGGTTTTCTCTCTAGCATTCCTTCTTTGCAATGCTCGCAATTAGACAACTTGAACTTACATAATTGCCTAATACTACCACTTGAGCTAATTGATATACTTGATTTTACCAATGTGGTTGAGTTACGTGCATTAACTTCACATAATCCCTCATGACCACGTGAAGTAGTAACGAATGGAAACTAGGATTTGCAATAATAAGGTACTTTACCTAATTAAGAAACCCCTCTTAGTGCATAAGTAGTCACCTAATCAAACATAGTCTAACAAATATTGTTATTGCTAGAACACAAATTGAAGGCAAACTTCAAAATGATTATGACATAATAATGCAAGAAAATGTTTGGCTTTTGCGCAAGACTATCTTGCACACACCAATTCCTTGAATTCCCACTTTAGAGTTGTTCCTTGCATGCTCAAATTATTACTCCTTGGAGTTATTTGGAGTCCAATGAAGTTACATCGAAACTTCATTGTTAAAAATATTGAATTAATCGTCAACTAACGACGAAATTCAATTAAGAACATTGAACAAGGTAACTCATCTCACTTGCATGAGTTTGAGCAACATACCCTCAAAGGTGCATCTTCCCTCATGTGATGTGCCTTTGGTAGTTTAACATTTCACTTATAAAATATCAGCATTGTTCATGTTTAAGGATTTCTTCTAATTCTGTCTAGTCTCTCATTTCTTAAGGACTAAGGTTCTTATACATTTTCCTTGCCTTTGTATTGAAATTTATCCAACAGAATAACACATCGTCAAATTCCTCACGATCTCATGTATGAGATAAGCACGGATTAGACACAACTCAATTTGCTCCTAACTTCTAAGCAATAAGTGGATAACAATTTTGGACCTTGTCTTTGATCAAATATGATCAGATTCACTAGCTCTCCAATCATGTTGTCCATTTTGCCTTTACGCATATGATTAGGATACTTATAATAACTATCAGTGTCGATGGTCAAAGACTGTCAGCTCTAGTTAGTGTCTTGCCAACTAACTTGTAATATCTTGATTTTTGATTAATTTTTGAAAAATTTTCCAATTAATTTGGAAAATAATTTTAAATTTTTGATTTTTTTTTTGTTTTAGATGTTAATTGGGTATTTAATGAATTTTTTAAGTTATTAGAGTTGATTAATTAAGTAGAAATTGGTTAAAAATTGAAATTAAAATCGGAATAAAAGAAGAGGGAACGACTGGGCATTTGATTGAGTAAGGCATGCTACATGTCGTTTCCTAGCCGAAGAGCTGTCGTCCGCGTGAAATTGATGTCGTTCGTGTGCGTGGTCTGAGGCCCTTCCGCGAAACGACGCGCCGTTCGGTTCGTTGCCTCTGTAGTTCAATGTTCGCGCGTGTCTTCCGAAAATGCAGCACAACCACTAATCCAAACGACGCCGTTTTTCATTTTGTTTTCTTCCTCTGTTTTGAAACGCACCGTTTTGATTCAAATTAAAACCCAGATTTCTTCTTCCTCGTTCTTCAGACTTCAAACCAGATACAAATACAAAACCCGATTCTCTCTCTAAAATCCGTCTCACCCTTCCTCTCTTTGCTACCTCTCCGGTTTTGCCATCAAACCAAGGTGAATATTTTTTTTTCGTCTCTTTTATTGCTTTATTTCTTGAAGAACATAAATGAGTTGTTGGGACTGTAGCTTCGGATCCGAAGCATTTGTGGATGATTTTTTAACTTGGTTTTGTTGGGTTTTGATGGACTTTAGTGGAAGAAAATGAATCTAATTCAAAAATGTTGGTTTGATGATTTGATGAATTCTGGAAATGACTTTGGCGTGATTTCAATTCTGGACTGCTAAGAACAGAGAGTTTTGATTGGATGAAAAGTGAGGATTAAACTTAATATTTTACATGTGATTAAATGATAAATTTTAAGAAGATTAGGGTGCATTTGTAATTCATAAGAAAGTGAGGTTAAGTTTGCAATTTTTGATAATTAGAGGATTTAATTATAAATTTAAAATACTTAGAGGACTAAATTATAAATTTTAAAAAATTTGGGTATTAAGTCATAATTTTTTGAGGTCTCAGAGACTAAATTATAATTTTACATAAGTCGGGAATTAAACTGTAATTTTATGTAGATTCTATTTTTCGAGATTTTAGCATTAGATCTTCGACCGAAATAGATTTTTGAAGTCAAATGAGTGTCTGCATCTGTATTTGCATTTTGTACATTTTCTGTAATGTCACAGTTACCATATATGATATCTGTTTTAATAAATTCTGTAGTTTGTTCTGTTTGATTTTCGAGGCTACCAACCATTCACTATTGGACCGCGATTGAATTATTAGCTCGGTGTCGAAGTGAGTACGATGACACCTTGAAACACAGGCTGTGTCTTCAACTCTGTATAATTTTTGTTGTGTCTGAACTTTTTTCTATAATACGGATTAATGAATTATTCGGTTAATTAATGATCCAATTTCTGTGATAATTCTAGAATAATAATTCTCTCATTTTGAAAAATTATTAATTATTAATTATTATTAATTTTTGTAATAAATAATTTGTGTACTCTGTATGCTTGTCTATAATAAAAATTATTTTGAATATTATTTTGAATTATAAAATAAGTACTCTATTTTGAAATAAGTATATTTTTATACTAAATATTCTATTTTTTGAAATTAAATATATTTTTGTACTAGATATTATGTTTCTGAAATTAAATATATTTCATGTAATAAATATGTTATCTGAATTTAAGTAAGTTTTCTGTGATAAGAATTCTATTTAGTATTTTAGAATATTTTTTTGTGATAAGAATTCTATTTAGTATTTTAGAATATTTTTTGTTCGATATTTTATTCTGAAAATAATTGTATTTATCTATAAGTATTTGTCTGCTTTGTAAATCTTTTTGGTTTTAAATATGTTTACAAATGTTTTCAGTAAATATATATTTTTATATATTTCTTATATGAGACACCTAGCTACAACGTAACGTAACATTTGGTATACCAATGTTCGATAACCTTTGCCTTAGTGGCAATAATCTTTTCGTTAGTGGCGATATCCTGTACCTAAGTGGTGGTATCCTTTTTGCCTAAGTGGCTATTACATCATCGAGTCCACGTGACTCCGATTATTTGACCCTAATCCTGTTAATATTATTTTTAATTAATATTTTCGAAGATAAATATTATGTTTGATTGCAAATCATTTGCTTTGTCTATGAATGATTTTGAAATAATTTTTTTCGAAAATGTTATCATACAATTCTAGTTTCGTCAAATTTTTAGTTTTATTCTCAATAATTATTTTAAATATTAAAATAATAAGTATTTTATCGGTTTTACTTATTTAAACTGTTTGATTGTCTGTTGTCTACTTTGTTTACGAAAGATTTCAAAATGAATTTTTGAATTACTAGTTGTATATATACGAGCGTATACTAATAGTATACAATATATATGTGTATGTAATATTTTTCGAAAATATTTTCAAAACAGTTTATGTGATGCACGTATGAAATGATCTGGAGTGTTGTTTCCTTATTGAGTTTTCTCACCCCTTAATATTTTTTAGGTTATCTTAGCTTTTGTCAGCAGTGAGGATTGTTTGTTTATCAGTGAATGTCCTATTGTTAGGGTCCAGTTTGTATGATTATGTTATATGCTCTACACCCCGTACTGGGTTATGGATATGTATTTGATAATATGTAAATAAAATTGATTTTAATTATAATTATTTATTTAGTGTTTGACATTAAGATTATATTCTGTTAAATTATTTTAATATGATTAATAAGTCGGGTAGTAATAATAAGGATCTTGTTATAAGTTCTGTTCTACGAGGCTTGTGCTAGATGTGTCAGACTTCCTTAAATGGTTTGCCTCGTATGCTGGTCTCGACCCATTTTTAGGTCATGACATAACTGCTCCTTAAAATGCAATTAGCAAATGTATTGCATCTTGATACTTACAAAATAGTTAAGTGACGACATCGTCCTTTGTACTAACAAGATGATGGATGCAATGAAATTTCTCACTTCTATGTCTAAAAGACATTTCAGTCCATAATGTTGAGTGATAATCTAATCCTTATTGAATTTGGCCATAGCCAAGTTCAAAAGGTTAAAAAACATCTCGTTCTTAGAGTACACGTTAGATTTCCATAATCTAGGGTTTACGATTGCTGCCGCCTAAGCTTCACATAGCTTATCATGCGTTTTTCGTATCGCTCGGCATCAATCGACTTTACAAGTAATGAATATCATAAATAATATGACAGACAATCAAAACATAGTTGCATACAAGTTTTTCATAGCAATATACATATATTTACTATCCAATCAAAATTAAACTAGCACAATCTCCTATTAAGTTTTGAATTGAAAAGTACACTAGATGTATAATTACCATATTAGTCATAATAATCAACCATCATATATTTAATTTCATAGACATTAAATAATGACTGTTTGAATTCACTTTTAAAGTCCACTCAACTTAGGAGAATCTATGTTGGTAATCTCAATTATCAATGAAAACTTAATAATTGGACAATATTATAACCTCTTATGAAATAATAAAACCTTCATCACCCTCGTGCTCCTAATGTACAATTATTTTCTTTCTATTACGACTACCACTGTCCCAGAATTACTTACTTTGAGAGTTGTGCAAATTCTTCCTTAATTTACACTCTATTCGATGTAATATGATTTTACCTTATTTGTAATATTTGTAACTAATTACAAATAAAATGAGTATTATACATACTCACGTATTACCCAAATAATTGGAATCACATTCTAATTATTTAAATGAGAACTATATTTGCACATTTTACAATTCAAATATTTTGAAAACTAATTTTTAAAATAATTTTTGGCAGAAAACACATTTTTCATAACTTTTAAACAATTATTAATGCTCAAAAAATTTGGAAAAAATAGTTCTGAAACTCAAAAAATTGTGAAAAATATGCCAAAACTTTAAGAAAAATTTGAATATTAAGTATGCCAAAAAAAGGAAAATTTGGTTGTCAGAACACGTGTCACGCGCCGACACGTGCCATGTGGAGGCTCCACGCACCGCCTCACAAGCAGTCACACGCACTGCCGCGGGTGGTTAACTCCTCCTTCCACGTGTCACTGTTTAGTCCCACCACGTGTTGACGTCAAACATGGTCATGTGTCGACCTCTGAGTGGCAATACGTATCGCTTAACAGTGCTGACACATGTCGAAATCAGATTTTTCCATTTGTGGTACACGAGTCTATCTCTCATTTGCCACATTTATAACACATGTTAGTTGTTCAGTGGTCCACGTTGCTTGGTCAATGTTGACTTAGCTTTCAGTCTTTGCCATGTGTCGCTTCTTGAGTGGTGCTTCTGATTTGCTCCAACGAATCAGAGCGTGCCACGTAGCCCTATTACATCATATGAACAAATTCATCTGCAGTCGCCTCACTTAGTGTAACTAGATCCGATTTTACGAAACTTGGTTAGAATACGTTTTATGAGTCGCTGATCTCAATGACGGTGTCAGAATTCCAAAATTCCGACTTTCAAAATTCGGTTCTGGACGGACTCGAAACAAAATTCGCATTAGAGATAAAAAGTCGAATGCACGAAAAAATACAGTAGGCGCCCAAAATAGAAACCAACAATAATTTTGAAACAAATAGTCCAACCCCTTAATGAATCACTCTTAGAAAAATTTTTGCTGGTAGGGTGAGGTGACTGCTGTGGTAAACCCCACCCTGGCTCTGCCCTGCAACCAATTCACAGAACATCCTAATATTATCTTCCGATCATAACTTTTCATTTAGATGGAGTCCATCTCAGTTTGTCTGGTGACAACTTCTTCATGCCTTATTACGATATGCATGGTTTGCATGTCTATTATTCCGAGACGGATGGGCTTTCCATTTTTGGAAACTTGACACAGATGCATTATGCAGTTGGGTATGATCTCATGCTTGCAAAGGTCTCTTTTGATGCTGCAGATTGTACCACGTTTTGATTTATGTTGTTCATAGTGTGGATTCTCTATTCCGTTTTGATAGCCAAAACAAAAAGAACAAAAATAAGTAAAGATATTTGTGTAAAACTTGACTAAGATGAAGCAAATTTATAAACGTAAATGTAAAATGTATGGATGTAATTTTTTTACTCTATAATACTGGATATGACTTTAGTACAAACTATCTATACTATATTAAAAAGTACGGATGTTGAAAAGCCAAAAAGAAAAAACATATAAATATCCTTTTCTCAATTACTTGTTGGTTGGTTTAAATAACTCTTTTTTTAAAAAAAAAACTACAGCCCCATCTCTGAAAAAAAAAACATATTATTTTGCCCAAATACTTGTTGCCTCAAATAACTCTTTAAAAAAAAATAGTTATCTGTATTATATTAAAAAGTACGGATGTTGATTTCAAAAAAAAAATACAGATGTTGAAAAGTAAAAAAAAAAGACATAAATATCCTTTTCTCAATTACTTGTTGGTTGGTTTAAATAACTCTTTTTTTTTAAATAAAAACCTACAGCCTCATCACCGGAGAAAAAAAAACATATTATTTTGCCCAAATACTTGTTGCCTCAAATAACTCTTTGAAAAAAATAGCTAAAGCCCTTGTCCTACTCGGAAAAATAGCATATTATTTTGCTCAATTACTTGTTGGCTCAAATAACTCTTTATCCCTTGTCCTACTCGGAAAAATAGCATATTTTGGTTCAAATAACTCTTTTTAAAAAAAGCTACAGCCCTTGTCAAATTACGTATTATTTGTTGACTCCACCTGAAGAAAAAAAGAACAGCATATTATTTTGCCCAATTACTTGTTGGCTCAAATAACTCTCTAAAAAAATCCCATAGCAAAGTTCTCCTACCTTTTTCCCGGGTGAATTGCTGGTAGAAGTTGTTGATTACAGGTTAGTAATTTACTCGGTATACTCTGCAATTGTCTTCCATGGGTTTTGGAATTTGATGTCGTGTTGCCTACGAAGAACCTTGCTGTTTATGTGTTTGATGACAAATTAAGGATGTTTTACATCCAAAAAAAATTCATATATGATATTTGTTTGTGGCATCAGTCAAGGCCTCCATTTAGTAATTGATAGTTATATTGTTGGTTGATGTTATCAGAGACCGTAATAATCAAGCACTTCGGCATGTCAGTCGGAGAATCACCAGCATGGCATTTCGTTAATGTATATTTGAACATCTGTTTTGTTTACGTGTTTGATGATAATGTGTTTATAAACACATTAATGGGCTTCTTACTCTAATTCTATTTGCTTTCTTTCTTTCTTTTTTCCCATTCACTAATAAGGTGTAATCATTTAGATCTCAGTTATCAAGTATAGTGATTCAATTTTAGTTCATCTATGGACAACTGTCTCGTTGTTAATGTGGAATTTTTAATGGCAAATTATATTGGTAACCCATATTTTCTATCCACAGAAATATAAAAAAATGATTCATCGTCAAATTAATGTGACATTTATTAAATCTCTTATCGATGTTAACCTCACTTTCGCCTATATCTTAAAGTTGCCTACCCCCAAATATTCAAAATTTGCACAAGTAGTAATACTTTATAATCACATTTCTTAAAACGCGTATCTCGTATTTGATTCACTTCCTATTTTTCTTTTATTTTGGTGTCTCCATATTTTTAATTTGTTTTACTCTGTGTATGTTACTTTAAGTGATAATTTTTTTTGAAGATACAGTTTACTCAATGAAGTCTACCAAGAAGATGAAAACATACAAATAGTTAAATGATGATGAAAAAAAACTATATATTAAAAGAGTTGTTGAAAGAAAGCAGGCTAAAAGAGCCCAAAAAGAACAAAGGATTCCCTTTTTTATGCAAAATTCAAATGAAGGTAATATTTAATATTCAACTTAAGAAAGATAAAGAATCTATTCTTTTCATGCAAAATGCAATTGAAAGGGAAAATTAACTTCATATACTCATCTTTTTAAGTCATTATAATGAAATATAACCCACTATTTTTTTTTGTGTGCTTTAGCAAAACTTACAAGGGATACATCAAACCAAAATTTATTCATGTTGAAGAATGTTCCATCGTGTGTTCATTGTGAAGCACAAAAGTTTGAGTATGAGTCACCAACTTTCTATTGCTCTAATGGTCAATTAGACTTGCCTCAAATGACGTACCACAAAGTTATTAGTTCTATTTACTTCACAATCAGAGCAAGCGAAGCAATTGCGCAAACATATAAGAGCATATAACAATATATTCTTTTTTACATAATTTGGAGTTAAACTTGACAAGGATCTTGCTTCACAAAGAAATGGAGTTTACACTTTCAAAACTCAAGGACAAATATATCACGATTTACCTTCTTTACTGCTAGAAAATAATAACCCATGTTTTTTTTCAATTATACTTCTTTGACACTGCAAATGATCTTGAAAACCGAATGAATGTAATTCAAAATTCTGGTGTTCATAGAAGTATTATGAAAAAATTGATGAAGATACTCAAGAAAAATCCATATGCTCAGTTTTTTCAAAGTTTGAAAGCCCGACAACCTTTAGAAGATCTTCAAAATGTGATAAGAGGAAACCTAAAGCTAGATCAGAAAGTGTATAATGCACCGACTGTAGATCAAGTTGATGATATATGGATTGAAGACAATAATCCGAATATGGCATCATATGGAGAGATACTTGTGCATGCTCATTCATGTAAGAAGCATAATATTAAACATTATTTTGGTTGTTATGACCCATTGCTGTATCCTTTGTTATTTCCAAATGGTGAAAGTGGATGACATCAAAATAACAAAAGAAATTCTTCAAATAGTAGTAGTAGCCAAGATCATGGTCTTAATTTGACTACTTGTCAAACTGCTGAAGATATTATAGAGCAAGAATACGAAGGTAACAATTTCCACAAAATGTAGATTTTTTTTTAAATTTTTATAGTATAAATTTTTGTATCTTTGATAGTTATACATTTTCTCCATTATTTGAACATATATGTTATTTATAATATATTGGCATACATGTGCTGTTGAACAAATTTGCAACAATATCTCTTGTCGGCAATATTACTGTTACAAATTACAAATACGAGATAATGAAACCTCATTACTTCTATTTGGAGGAAGATTGCTGCAACAATTTCTAGTAGACATGTACATCAATCTTGAACAAACAAAACTTGATTTCTACCGCCATAATCAAAAGACAATTAAAAGTGAGTTATATCAAGGAATATATGATTGTGTCATGGCTGGAGAGAATAGAGGCAAAGAGGTTAGAAAAAAGAATAGTATTACCAACATCCTTTATAGGTGGGCCAAGATATATGAGGTGTCGATACATGGATGCAATGACCTAAGTTCAACGCTTTGGAAAACCAGATCTTTTCATAACTATGACATGCAATCTTGAGTTGCAAGAAATAAAAGACAAGTTGGAAGAAGGCCAAACAACCCAAGATAGACCTTATCTTGTTGCAAGAGATTTCCGAGGAAAATTGCAAGAATTGAAGAAACAACTTTTCACAAGAGAAATTTTTGGTAAAGTTGCAGCTCATGTCCATGTCATTGAGTTCCAAAAACGAGGTCTACCTCATGCCCATATTTTGCTAATAATGGAACCAGGATTCAAGATTACAAACATTGATGAATATGATAAATTTGTGTCTGTTCAAATACCAAATAAAGAAACTGAAACAGATCTGTATGAAAAAGTTGTAAAGCACATGATTCATGGACCTTGTGGAGATAAAAATCCAAAAAATCCTTGCATGATCAATGGAAAATGCAAATCTCATTATCCAAAGATTTTCTCTGAAAAAAACTATGCAAGGAGAAGATGCATATTCAATATATAAAAGAAGCAACAATGGAGAAACAATAAGTAAATCTATCGTAACGTAACAATTTGAATTTAATCATTTGTTTTTTTCCATATGCTTTATTTTTTATATGCTGATTTTTTTTCCAAAAATTTTAGGTTAAAGTACGAAATGCTATTTTGGATAATTGATGAGTTATACCTTATAATGCTTATCTTCTACAAAGATATGATTGCCACATTAATGTTGAAATTTGCTTAGATGTTAAAGCAATTAAATATCTTTATAAATACATCTATAAAGGTCATGATAGAGCTGCAATCTTTATTGCTTCAATAGAAGGAGATAACACCATTGATGAAATTGAGCAATTCCAAAAAGCAAGATGGATTTCAACACCAGAAGCAACATAGAGACTATTTGAGTTTGAATGAACCACATGTATCCAACAGTCATAAATCTACATCTACATCTTCATCTTTTGAACCAACAAACAGTACCATATCCAGAAGATGTGGATTTAAGAGAGATTATTAACTCAGAAAAGATGAAGTGAACAATGTTAACTGAATTTTTTAATGTCTACACTACATATTGACATGCTAATGGATTGCTATATAGAGAGTTTCCTGAATATTATGTGTAGAACCAAGCTGTTAGAAGATGGGTGAGAAGAAAGAAAGGAAAAATTAGTTAGAAGAATTTATGGAGCAAATCCAGTAGAAGGTGAAAGGTATTATTTGTGACTACTTTTGAATCATGTTAGATCTCCAAAATCATTTCAAGATTTGCTGACATAGACGAAACTCAGTATTTTACATTCAAAGACTCAGCTTTTCAAAGAGGATTACTGCATAATGATAATAGTCTTTCAGAATATATAAAAGAAGTAGGTACATTCAAAATGCCATATTCACTTAGAAAGCTATTTGCTACAATACTGGTGTACTATGAACCAACTAATGTTCGGAGATTATGAGAGGATTATCTTAGGCCTATGCTTGAAGATTATAAAAGACAACATAAAAATTCTCTTGATACAAAAAGCAACACATCAGAATAAGAAACACCTACCTTCCACCTGATTTTAAATAAAATTGCACTTTCAAATAAAAAATTAACTAACAACAATAAAACCAAAAATGGGTCTTGCCAAGCCCAAATGAATTAAAGAATTATATAATATTGGTAATTAAGAACTTACTACTGATAAAAAAAAACTAACAGTTTAATTGAACTCCTTCTATTTAGAAGCCAAATATAGTTAGAACACGTTCAAAAGAAATTAGAATATGAATACACTACTAATACTATACTAAACCTATCAGAATAAGACTACTATCTTTTAATTACCTATATAAACACATCACACGCACAATATTTAATCACATAAACACTTGTTCTCATTAAAAGCTCATCATCGGACAGCTGCTATCAGAAGGTATGTTCAATACATTTGAAAATTCTCAAATACTTGTCTACAGTTTGATGAAATTTTCCCATTGACATATTATTGACTTGATATTTTACTGTTGCCGTCCCTGCTTTGTTGGTTTAAAGCCGCATCGAACCGGTCCTATTGTTCATGAATTAAATGTTGATTGCATTGACAGTCTTGCTCAACTCACAAGACTCTCAATGCTAGGCTATTTTTAATGTTCATGTTATTATCTCATGGGATAATGATCAAGACAATTATTTCGTCTTTACATGAGTTATTACTTTTTTGGAAACAAACTGGTTCCAAAATTAGACTTATTTTGTCAATACGTAGTTATTGTTTGATGTGAAAACTGGAACCATAATAAAGTTGTTACATACAATTAATATCGCCTTTGCAAGTCGCAGTCTGCTATATAATTCATTGTATATAATTGTTTGTTATTTGTTCTTAATTTACTATTATGTAAATTTTTAGGTTAACTAATGATAATATGTGTTATTTAGAATGCGATAATGTTTTATTATTTTAATATATGTTTATCCAAAACTAAACTGATGCGACAATGTTTTATTATTTTAATATATATTTATCCAAACCTAAACTGTAATATGCTATATTCAATTTTTAATCATTCTTTTATTAAGAAAAAATGGCAACTACAACCAAGGAATACAAACAAATACAAGACAATAAAGACCTTGCAAATTGGAGACTAACATTATTATAATAGACTAACATGAACTTAATTAAATTTACAAGGCCAAAAATACATGAACTTGATTTTCATGGATGATTAGGTAAATAGTACAAATAACTATAATTGTCTATTAAATCTTCCAAAAACAATTACAATTCTATGTTATTGACAGAGATCAAAAATTTCGGCAACAATATTTGAGAAACAATAAGGAAATTCACTCATACATTGCACAAAGAAGCCAGCTAAATAATAAGATATACCCTTGTGAAAGCCAAATACAACAAAATGGAAAGCGCACATCCAACAAAAGAAATAACAATCCAAAACAACATCGACATCATGGAGTTGAAAACTTATAAAATTCCAATCAACAAAATTTTGCCAAAATTTCTGACACTAGAAGATGCAAAGGGAAATAACATATTACAACCAGTATATAGGTACATCAATTTAAAGTTGGAAAAAATTGTTCATAAAAAAACTTGTTCTTATGTTCTTGTAAAAAAAATTGCAGATGCTATTGGCATTATTGTCCAAATAAGAGATCTAAGGATAAGCATGAGGGACGGAAAGATAACATCAAATAGTAGAAAAGTTATAATTGTCTACTCAAAGTAAGAATGACAAAAAAGAAATGACGATTGAAAACTTTCTATTTATTTCTATTCAAAAATAAATAGATTCAAAAGGACATTAGTTATGTTATGGGGTGATTTGACTGAGAATGAATGTTCGAACTCGATGATGAATTAGAACAACAACCAACAATTACAATGCTTAACGTGCAAGCCACAACATATGATGGTATACATTGACATAACTTTTATAATTTTAATAAGAATACAACCATTCCATTTTCTACATATAACACAATTGTCACATGATATGTATCTATTACAACATACATGCGCCTTACTGTCACGACTCATTCCTGGGACCATGACCAGCGTACGAGGTGAACCGTCTATGGGAGCCCGGCCCATCCCGCACAAGCCTCCATAGTACAGAACTTCTACCCAAATATCATATTTAAAAAAATATGAAAAACAAATAAAAGTATAAACTTTGTTTATTAAAAACAAAACATATATAATATTAAGTGCGGAAATTATTTCAAATTAAAACATTTGAAATGTCAAAAACAAATACATAAACATAAACACATCCCACATGAACCCGGTGTGGAGCATCTAACAAATCATACAAATGGGC
>CAODLS011550600.1:0-13924 GCA_948243855.1 Flueggea neowawraea
ACACGATCAAAAACTAGGTTAAAGGTAAAATCGTCTTTTTATCAGGGCATTTATTTTATTGAATAAAATAATTTTGGGTCATGGGAGGCCCACATTAGATGTGAATTTCGGCCTGGACATTGGTTTAAATAATTAAAATTAAATGAAGAATGGAAGAGGTTGTGTTGGAAAATGACTCTTAAAACCTAAAGTAGTTTGGTCAAACTAGGACACTACATTTGAATAATTTATGGTCGGTTTTTTGTGATTAATTCCAGCATATATTGTGGTGTTTTAAGTGCCTAAAAAACACTGATTATTGAGGCAAATTTTTAGGGTTTTATTAGTGTGAAATTCAGTAGCCAAAATAAGTGAAACCGTAACTCTTTTCCAACAAGAACCTCTCTTCTCTTCTCTTCTAGGTCCAGTCGAATTTGAGAAAGGAAAACAGAAACAAAACCCTTTCTTCTTTCCTTCTAAGCGTCCATAACAACTTCTGGTTATAGCTTAAACAAAGAGACATCATTCTCTTTGCTTAGAGTCAAAGCCGAATGCCCTAGGTGTCTTTGGACAGATTTTGTTGTTTCCAGCACATCTCCTTTACCACATAGTTTTTGTGTGTGTGTGAATGTAGAGAGGAATAGCGATTCGCAGTCCTTTTCATTGGCATTAAGGCGAGGGGAAATGTACCTTAACTTTATTTCGATACGAGCTTTATTGGTGTTTAAAATTCGGTACACATAGCTCAAAGGAGAAGGTATAAATTTGGCACACATCCTTGTTCCTTATTATTATGTTTTGATTGTGGTTTTTCGTGAGTGTATTTTGGCTGGTTTTTGATAAAAGTTGTTTGTTTCCGCTGTGTTAAACCTCTTTTAATGTATATCAAAACCCTACAGTTATATATATATAGAACATGAGGGTCTTCACTATCCTCGCTCAACCTACCATTCCATTCCATTCTCCCTCCTCAATCTTCTCTCTATCTGGTTCTGTTCCCAATACTCTTCATTGTCGCTAAAATGGTTCTCTCCAAAACAGCCTCCCAATCCGACGTCTCCGTTCACTCCACTTTTGCTTCACGATATGTCCGTGACTCACTCCCGAGGTGATCCATCGATCTCTGTTTGTTTTAGTCATTGCTTGCTGATTTGATGGATAAATTTTAGCTTGTGTGGGCATTTAATCTTAATTAGAACATAAGCCAACGGGTTTTTTTTCCTGTCTCACAAAGAGTGTGAGTATTCGAAATGCGAAAATAATATTATATTTAGTGCTACTAATAAATGGATCTAAAAATTAATATGACTATAGGTTCATGATGCCGGAGAACTCGATCCCGAAGGAGGCTGCGTACCAGATCATCAACGACGAGCTTATGTTGGACGGGAATCCTCGGCTGAATCTGGCATCCTTTGTGACCACATGGATGGAACCGGAGTGCGATAAGCTGATGATGGCCGCCATTAACAAGAACTACGTTGACATGGATGAGTATCCTGTCACCACTGAACTCCAGGTAAGTACGGACCAGATCGCATCTCCCCCACTTTTACTGTTTTTATGGGTTATTTTTTCTTCGTCCAATCCACAACTTGCACTATGCCAAATGCACAAAAGAATATCTTGTATTTATTTGTGGATAACATCAACTTATAAAATCATAAGAAGTAGACATTTATGAAGCCTCGCATGGCTTGCTTTAGTGAAAAGTAAGCCCGGTTCTAGGCATAGCCTCCGAATTCGAAGCGTAGGATTGAGGGTCCGGGTTTGCCAAAAATAAAGGCCAAATTTCATAACAAAATCATGAAAAAATAAAAAACTAGATAAAAAGATATATGTGTCGTTTACTGTTGATTAGCTTCTCAAATAATTGTGTTTAGTGAATAAGTGGAAGAAACTGCCTATGGCCCAGCATAAAGAAAGAAAAAGAAAAAGAAAAAGATATCAAAAGAAGGATAAAAAAGGCTGGCAATGGCTGTTAGATGGAAATTATTTAGATTGGTGCAAATTGTGCCACTTGGCATTTTATGTTGGCGGATGGATATAATTCACCAAGTAAAAAGTGATATGGTAGTGTCTCTGTCATAATGTCACGGGTCTTGCTTGTGTCCCCATTTTTGCGTGTCGCTAATTCTTCTTTCATGAAAAAGTCATGTCGCACATTCTTAAATTTTTATATCTAATCTTCTTATATCCTACTTTTTATATATAAAGTGCTTGTTTAGGGGAGAAGTAAGTTTGGTTTGTTTTGTAAGTTTTATACTAATTAATAATTATTAAATAGTTATTTCAAACAAATAATTAGTTAATAGTAAAAAATAGAGAGATAATATGTTTTTTAATCAATTAATTATATAAAATTTACAAAATATGCTATATATTTTACTCTCTCAAAAAATCCCAAAATATATCTTTTTTTTTTAAATAAACTCTAAGTGTTATGTAGACAAAAATATAAAAAAAAATTGATTGTATGACAATGAGTTCTACTTATATATATAAATAAATGATAAGGAAAGGAAGAAGTAGTCAAAACTTAAGTAAAGAAATTAGAAATCATTACGCTCAATATAAATCGAGAATATAAATGATAGAGGAGGTGGTAACGCGGAATGAGAAAAGTCCTCCGTAAGGAACCCAACTTTTTGTATGAAATTCAGATAATGGAAAACTTGTATTTTTACAGCATTATTTCTCTGTCCCACCTTGAATTTATATGAGGTAGTCAATTGTTTAATCACAAATATCTCAATTGAAAAATAATGTTTCTATGTTCATGTTCAATAGAGTATGTTATTATCAGTCGCCCTTCGACTGTCCCACTTTGAATTTATATTATATGAGGTCACCAATTATTTAATCGCAAATATCTCAATTGAAAAGTAGTCACTATACAGAACAAAGAAAAAGTCCAAAGTCTAGTTAATTATAAGAATTAATTATAAGAAAAATACCGGCACTATTGCGC
This sequence comes from Flueggea neowawraea, assembly GCA_948243855.1. Lineage (NCBI taxonomy): Eukaryota > Viridiplantae > Streptophyta > Magnoliopsida > Malpighiales > Phyllanthaceae > Flueggea > Flueggea neowawraea. The sequence continues at coordinate 2,951 of CAODLS011550600.1, forward strand.
CTTCATCGCCGCCTCCATTGATGCTGGAATGTTTTTCTTTCACTTGTTTTCTTTTCAAGTATCAAAATTACTTCTTATTAATCGAATTTCCAATAAATAATATTCAATTGGCTAGTTTGATGTTTTTACTTTTCAGGAGCAAAGTAATTTAATTTGGTTAAATTCAAGTAATATTCAAGGATTTCTTGACTAATTTAAAATAATTTGATAATTATTAAGAACCTGTTTGTTTAGTGGTTGACATATTAATTTTGAGAAGACTATCTATTATGAAGTTAAGTGTTTAAATGTTAAAAAGATTAAATTTTTAATGTTCGTAACTAAAAAAAGAAAGCCGATGGTTTTGGTGAGATAATAGTGTCGGCTTTGTGGTGACAGTGACATGTTGTAAATGATAATGCAGCCACTGAAAATTGACGTCCAGAATATCTAAAATTGACTACCAGAACATATGGGAGTAAATTATATTCTACCCCACAAATTAAGATGATGTTACGCAATGGTTTTGATTTTTTTTTTGAAATCTGCAATAGTTTTGATTAGGAGAAGGGAGTTGGTCTTTCCGTCTTATCCTTAAAAGTCTCCACCAATCTAAGGCTAAGGCAATTGGCTTTATTCAAACTGTAATTTTGCTTGCACTTGCATTTGCTTTATTCTAGCTAAAGAAATGCTTGACCCGGCATTGAACATTCTTTGTAGCTCAATAATGACGAACGTTCTTGTAGAAAACAATCCAAAGATTATTGCCAAAGAAACTAACCAATTAAAACTGTACTTCTATTGGAAATTTTAGACTGATGAAGCTAGTTTTTTGTTCATTTTATTGCGAAAGTTTACCACATTTCTTGATAGGTTAGATTACTTTTGTAATCTCTAATCTTAGGCTTTGCACAAGGTTTTTTGCTACTCTTTTGGTCTAGAGGAATAAATTTCAAGGATCGACTAATAAAAAAATTATCGAAAGTCAGACCATCCTGACCTCTATTAACAGAAACTTAAGATGATCATGGAAAACAACTCAAACAACAATAATCGTATTTCATTTTCTGTCGTATAATAGTGTTTGACTTGGAACTTATTACTGAGAATGATGAAGATTTCCGTAATGTGGTTTGATTTTGTCTCTTTTTTCCCATGAAAATCTAGTTTATCAATCAAAGTTCAAAGTTTTCTAATGAAAAAGAAAAAAAATCGATGTGAGAAATTAAAGGAAATGATGTTTAATTATTTGCATAGAAAGAGAGAAATTTGGCATTACAGACTTAAATCTTACAATTGCTCTGCCTGTAGAATCGATGTGTGAATATGATAGCTCATTTGTTTAACGCACCACTGGGAGAATCAGAAGTTGCAGCAGGAGTTGGCACAGTGGGATCTTCCGAGGCAATAATGTTGGCTGGATTAGCATTCAAGAGAAAGTGGCAAAACAAGAGAAGAGCCGAGGGAAAACCAATTGACAAGCCCAACATTGTCACTGGTGCCAATGTTCAGGTTTGCCCAAGTTTTTATTTTTTGTCTGAATCTTAATGCTCTAAATTTTTTTTTTTAAAAGAAGTTTTCAAGTGCGATTTGCATAATACAGGACAACTTCTTTGTTGTTTCTATTCCCAGCTAACTCACAATACAAGTGTGTTTGCGGCTGATGAGATTATTTAGTGCACGATTATGATATGATACAACTGACATGATTTTGAGTTTTTTATGACATGATATAATTATGACACATGAACACGAATGTGAATTGCGAACTCTTGATTTTAATTCTGAGTACTCTGTTATGTCCTAGCTAAATATGCAGTATTTTGAATATAAATAATGCTGGAACGCATAATTACACATAACTTTACTCTCAGGTTTGTTGGGAGAAATTCGCAAGGTACTTCGAGGTAGAATTGAAAGAGGTGAAACTCAGAGAGGGTTACTATGTGATGGACCCTGAAAAGGCTGTGGAGATGGTCGATGAGAACACAATTTGTGTTGCTGCTATACTTGGCTCTACTCTAAATGGAGAATTTGAAAATGTCAAGCTCTTAAATGAACTATTGACTAAGAAGAATGCGGAGACGGGGTACTTGCTTCTCTCTTTCGTTCCTTTTCTTTTGTGTGCTTCTTTGTGTAATTGTGAATACAATTTAATCTTCCTATTATGGGCTTGTAACTCATTGAAACTGGAGTCGTCTCTAGTACTAGAGGATCACGAGTCCAATTTTTGGTGAGAGCAAATAAAATAATTTATCAAAGAAAAACCTTTATCTTGCTGCCATTTTTTGTCAGGTGGGATACTCCAATTCATGTTGATGCAGCAAGTGGTGGCTTTATTGCACCTTTCATTTACCCAGAACTTGAATGGGACTTTAGATTGCCATTGGTGAAGAGTATAAATGTTAGTGGTCACAAATATGGACTAGTTTATGCTGGAGTTGGTTGGGCCATTTGGAGGAGCAAAGAAGACTTGCCTGAAGATCTTATTTTCCATATCAACTACCTTGGAGCTGATCAACCCACCTTTACGCTCAATTTCTCTAAAGGTATTTTCAATATTTGAATCAAATTGTCTTTTGCTTTGTCACTCAAGATGATCACCAAATGTCTAACATTTTCGCCTTGTTCCTTTACAGGTTCCAATCAAATTATTGCTCAGTACTACCAACTCATTCGCTTGGGCAATGAGGTGAGCTAATCATATAAATGACATACAAGTATTTAACTGCCACTACAGCCTAGTACCAGAGTCATCTTCAAGATTGATCAATAGAAATTGAAAACTATTGCGTAGAACCAATATTCATGTAGTCCATTAGTGTTGGAGTCACTCCAGTGCTAAAAGATGGATATTTCGATATCAAGTACGAGCCATTGTATCTAAAAAAATTGTGTAGAGAAAATTTTTTATTTCATTTTATCATCTTCAATTTTCGGTTACAGAATCAAACTGAACGCAGAATTCTGTATAACAGGGGTACAGAAACATTATGGAGAACTGCAGAGACAACATGATTGTGCTTAAAGAAGGAATAGAAAAGATTGGTCGTTTCAACATTGTCTCCAAGGACGACGGAGTACCACTGGTAGCATTTTCGTTGAAAGACAACAGCTTGCACAACGAGTTCGAGATTTCCGAAATGTTGCGGCGTTTCGGCTGGATCGTCCCTGCGTACACCATGCCACCTGATGCTCAACATGTGACGGTGCTCCGCGTAGTCATTAGAGAAGACTTCTCGCGCACCCTTGCCGAGCGGCTTGTCATGGACATCGAAAGAGTTTTACAGGAATTGGATACAATGCCTTCCAGAATCAGCGCCAAATTGTCCATTGCTGAAGAAAAGGGCACTGAGGTTGCCAAGAAGACTGCTCTGGAGACTCAGAGGGAAGTCACTGAGGTTTGGAGAAAGTTTGTCCGGGAAAGGAGAAAGACGAATGGTGTCTGTTAGATTGTTATGAGGGAGCCGAGTCTTGTTATCGATGTGAAGTTCTATCAATAACTTCATCGAGTGTGCCTATTTATGGAGATGTTTATTGTTTTGGGGTTTGTATGGCTACGATTTCGAATTATTGTTTCTATTTTTTTTTTAAATGAACGTGTAATTTATGCAATTGATAATACCTATATACAAGACTGGTTCTACTCGAGTAAGGTTGGAAAAAAAAAGGTTTCCGATAGGTTTTATGCAGTGATTTTTAATAAGTCGTTTTGTACAATTTTGCTAGGGTTAATACATAAAAATAACCTCAATCTTATTGTTTATATATTACATATAACATATTCTTTAAAAAAATAGTTTGTAAACCTTTCATTTTTGTTTCAAATCTATACTGTCGTTAGTTAACCATTAATATTGTCCGTTAGATGATGATGTGACACGCTGAAATGAACAAAATGATGACTGACATAAATAACTAATGTGGAAAAGTTTAAGTTAATTAACAAAATTAAATAACTTGAACTTCACTATTTGCATCAAATATAATCTATTATATACAAATATAATTTGTAAAACTCCAACCATTCACTTTTATTTTAACTCTTTTATATGTTGCTAAGAAGCGTCAATCTTTCCATTAAACGATAATATGGCATGGTAATGTGGTAAAATTAGAAACTCCAATTTTTAAAGCTTTAAACCACATTGGTTTCATGATATACAACTAGAAGCGGACCCGGAAAATTGAATTTGTGGGGGCCAAATATAAGGCATCGCAAAAATTTTGTTTTATACATTAACTCTCGCTAAAAATTAAACTCTCAACACTTTGTACTTAAAAATAAATATAAATTATTAGTATAAATATAATAATAAGTATTACAAAAAATAAAATAAATTGAAGTTGAAATTCATAAATTATTTTGATGCTAAAAAGATCATAAAATATTTTTTTTTGGCAAAACATTCATAAGCTATTTGAAAATAAAATAGAAACAACTTTCTATTCATTATTCAAGTTATGCTAGTCACTCTGTCATGAAATGGAAATAATCTATTGTCTTATTTATTGTAACTAAATCTTTCAACAATGATTTTATGATTATCAAGAAATCAACATACTAAGAAAACAATTTTCTGTTTTCTATTTTATTTCTATTTTTTTAAAATTAAAAACATTTAGAAAATATGTTTACTAATAAAAACATTTTTGCACAAATTTTTTATTTTTATATATCTGTTTTCTAGTTTTCTAGAAAACAATGAAAAAAATTTCTCAATTAAACACCCCTTATAACTTTTCAATATGTTTTTCTTTTATGTCCTATATATATATTTTTTATACATTTGCCTCTCTTTTTTTTTTGGAGAGACCAATATATTTGAACATATAATTTTATAATGAGATATATAAATAAATCTTATATCTATGCAGTTTATTAGCAAGTTTGGGGACCAAGGCTCCCCTAGTCTTCTCCCATTTTCGCCACTGTACAAACCTCTTTTTAAAAAAAAAAGGAAAAGAAAAATCAGAACCATCACTGTGTTGAGTAGTGGAAAACAGTAATTACTTAAAGTTTTCTTTTATATAAATTAATTATTAAGATGATTAATCTTATCGGTATCACATACAACAAACTCTAATCGAACAAAACATAAGTAAAATGGTTTGAGTTATTGACCTCAATATGCACAACGAAAATCATAAACGGAAGCGAAAGAAGGATCTAGTTGTATGCTAGTCTCCTATGCAAATCACAACTATTGTCAAATAACAGGAATGACATGACTAGTTTCGTCTTCTATGTGTCACGTAAAGATCTATATGAATGTAGAGTCACGAGTGGCGGAAAGACTCTCCATAGAGGCTAACGACCTCTCTCTATTTTGGTGGAGAGAAATGATTTGTTTATTTGTTATTTTAGGCGGCTACAACTAATGTAATTTCTAACCCTAATCATAGTTTAGATAAACCATTTTTATCGTGGTGGTAGATAGGCTTTCATACAATATATATAGAACCCATGTTTATCACTTATTTAATTAGGGCTCCTCTAATTGAGATAGACCCATAAGCAAGACAACTAAGTCTTGATTGAATTAGTTTTGACCCAATCGAACCATCATGGGTGGACCACGTTTTTCAACATATCTCACTTGCACATAACAAAATGAAATCCAATCATATTACGTCACAAGACCAAAATTCTAGTCACAAGGATAGTTCATGTTATATAGCATATAGACTACGTGACAATCATATGGAAAGAGTTCAAATGATACACAATAGTTAAGGTCATATAAGCAACTCATCAACTAAATCTTACTAAAACTTCTTGCCTTGAAAAATAACTCAATTTTGTCATTGTCTATACTTAGTAGCTCAAAACTGCTAGAATGTGCCTTAGTTTGCATTACACAATCAACACTTTTCAACTCATTTGATCTTGAAAAGCTAAATTCGTACGTAATTCACCATTATGTTTCAACTAATTAACATAAAAGACTTGTCATTGAACCATGAAACTTGTGAATGTGTTCTAAAGAAATCTTTCCTTCTAACATCATATTATCCATCATGAACCAGTTTGCTTGCCTAGTGTGTTCCATCCAGTCGGTCATGCATAAAAATTTTCAAATACACTGAGGTAGCCACATCAGTTCATACTTCGTATATGTGTTAAAGGTTCTAAGGGTAGGTAAGACAGAGAACCTCAGTTCAAAATGGGGTCTCATATTAGGAAAAGTGAGATCAACTAATAAAATTAATTTCCCATCCCCATGGTCACAATTAACACATATAGTACGATCATGTGTCATGGTGTCTTCTTGAAGGAGCATGTGTTGCATAATATAAAAAACACAATGGAGAAGTTTCAATTAGAATACATCTCAGCTTTCCACATTAGTCAACCTTCCTTATGGACTCTTTTCAAATTTTAGACAAAATGCTCGAATTACTCATAATTCAGCACAAGATTACACAAAAAGTTTTTTAGGTTATCGTTCCATGACAAACAACTTATAGCTTGTATGATTTTATCTTGCACCTTAACAAGGACTACCTTGTAGTTAATCAAGGTGACATTTAAGATTATGAACATGCTCTCATCAGCACGTAACTGTTCAAAATCTGCCCATCTTAGCCTTTGAAAACAAATCAACAAATCCAAGGTAAACACTCGTATGAGTGGCATACTTCTCTATCTAACATGCTATTTTGACAAAGACAGTAAATGTTTACTCATAAAAATTCACACTCGTGTATTGCCTAATATTTCAGGGGATAACATATTTCATGTGAAGCCAATATCAAGGAATATATTTCTGTTGATAAGATTTTACAAATGGATATGCCTTCACATGTTACGTGGACTTTAAACTCTAAGTTCACTCTTCCTTATGCAACTATGTCCTCTATAAAATTGATACTTGACATCAATTTTCTTATTTCCACTATGAATCTTTTGATCTTTAAGAAATCAACATTAATTGTCACATTAGATAGTCATTAACTCTTCTGAGGAAGTTAATTCTAGATGGTACTTAAAACCAATCTTGTCATCATTCCTCTTGCACTGCATTTAGTGGAACTATAAGCATAGCTCACATGGTAGTTCTTGGTACTCATGCATGATTCTTGTTGTTACACCTTGCTTGATTTAGCTTAGTTTTTTTGACTCTCGTGATGATGATTTGTGTGTCCATATCCTTGTGTGAGACCAAGGATGATTAATTTTAAGATTCTCCTAATTTTAGATGTAAACAAACTCCAAAAAATGTCCAACTTACATACATAAGCAAAAGGAGTTGCGTACATAAGCTGGAAAGGGAGTTATGCACGTAATGAAGAAAACTTACATAGACATGTAGGATAATGATTTAATACATGCATTGATGCAAAGAACGTTGTTTGCATAGCGGGTGTTGTATTAGGTTAGGGTTAGTGATTTTGGACGAATTTTGTCGATTTAAGTTCGAATTTGAATAATTATGGTTGAATAAGTAAAAAAATAAATGATGGAATTGAGTAGGAAGGTCATTATTGAATTTGTTCTTGAGGTGGATGACTAGGTTAGGGTTTTATTGGAAGAGAAATTTGGGGATCTTAATGCTAGATAGTTCAATTGGTGAAATTGATTGATAGATTATGTAATTGGATGTATTTTAAGTTGATTTAGGTGACTTGGAATGAATTCTATGTGAGTAGTATGATCAGAGAGAATTTAGGTCATTTTTGATAAAAATTCTTGTTAGAGGGACTAAAATGTCAATTTCTAAAAGCTAAAGGAGTGAAATATAAATTTACGAAAGCTGAAGGATTGAATTGTAGGTTTTCAAAAGTTGGATGATTGAAATGTAAATTACGAGACCTTAGGGACTAAATTATAAATTGATTAAAGTTGAGGGACTAGGGCTGACATTGTACAAAACACTAATTTATCAATAGAGAATTAGATGTTCGACTGAATTAGGATTCTGTTGCCATTAGGAGTTTGGTATTTACATACGCATTTCATGCACACTTGTATTGTTATAGTTACCATGTTTGACTCCGCTCTAATATGTTTGATTCTTATCTTCTTGCGATTGTCGTGGTGACCAGCCATCCACCAGCGACGTGTGAATGGACTTTAATTCGATATCCAAGTGAGTTGAATGTCATACTAAACACATAGGCTGTGTTTTTCTAAAATTTATATTGTTGTTGATCTGTTGGAACTTTACATGTAATCCGAACTAATGAAATGATTAGTAAATTCTAAAATTCACTTATGTGAATTGTCGAATAATGAACCTGCACTTAGAATATTTAAGATGAGATTAATTATTATATCTGAAATATTTGTTTTGCTAAGTATGAATGTTTATTGGAAAATTTTGTATAATTTAGTATGACTCGAGACACCTAATTAAGAAGGGTGTAGCCATTGGTATACCATTAATCAGTCGAGGCTTAGCTACCATGGTCGGTGGTAACCCGTGTGTTCGGCTAAACACACATGCTCAAATGGCAGACAATCTACACCTAGCTATATAAGGATAGTCTTCGGGTTTGGTTAACCCAATGCTTAGAAACATTATAATTTGTGTTTGGTCCTTTGCTTGATAATCAGTTGCCTTTCTAGCTATCAGATGGATAGCCCCGGTCTTGGTAAAACTGACGATCAGATAAATATAAAGTGAACTCTGATTTCAGCGTGAATGCTTGTTGTCTACTATCTATGCGAAAAAATTTGAGAAAATGTTTTCAAAGTATTATAAGCATATATGTATGTGTATAGAAATATTACATAAGTATATATGTGCATTCGATATTTTCAGATAGGTTTTAAAAACACTTTATGTGAGGAATGGAGTCACTTTACTGTGTTGTCACTCACTGAATATTCTCACCCACTTTCGTGGTTTTAACATTCTAGGTTCATTTTGCTGATAGTATCCATTGGTTTTTGAGATTGTAGGGTCTATCTTGCTACACCCTTAGAACATTGTAGGAAATCTTGCTTAAGATTTACCTCTTGATGAGAAATGGGTAAAAAGACCCATTTAATGCGTTTAGTATTGAGTTGTAACAGAAATGTTACAATCGTTATTAATGAGAAACGTTACAAAACGTTAATGTTCACTCATTAAATCGTCATTTTATATATAGATATGAGGGACAACATCTCAAGATACGCATTGCTCACTACTCACACTGTTACTCTGCCGAAATCATTACTGATTTGAGCTTCAAAGATTCTCTCGGGGAGCAACCCGACCTCATCATACTTTATTTTTGTAGATTCAAATTCCCGATCATTTGAGTTCTTTTATTTATTATTGTTAGAATCAAGAAAATAACAATTGATGCCTTTTGTAGGGAGCTGAATGAAAAGCCTTACTCGTCGATTTTCAAGAAGTTCATCAACAACATCTACAACATTTAACATGGTGTAGACACCTTTCCACCAAGCCGAACACCATTAGGAGGGACAAGAAGATTTGGTGCCAGAGTTGAAGTGGAAGCATCTAGAGCCACCATCCTTATTGTCGCACTCGTCGACTACGAGACGTTGATAAAATAGAACGACGAGAACCATAGAGCTCTAGGCAAGATTTTGGCCTTATTCTAGCAGTTTCTTTCTCAAGCGGTCCTTCCATCCAACTTGCGCACCTATGCTCGAAGTAGAAAAGCAATGGGAAGACATGAAATTTTTTAAGAAAGTTATCATCGTCTTTCTCAAGTTCCATAACATCAAAGTCCTCCACTTTGACAAGAGCATGTTGATGCCCTGGTGCCTGAAGCTCAAGTTGAGATTAGGAAGGAGAACTATCCTAAAGTGGTAGAGAGTTCCCGTAAAGGGGATCCTAGATTTTTGCCAAGAAAGATCAAAGTCAACCCAATCCTCGTTGAATGTCAGAGACGTGGCAAACATGAAGAAGATCATGAAGGAGGTCCTTGAATAAAAGAAGTTGGTTCCTATAAAGGAAGAACAAAATAGGGTAAAAGTCTCATTCATCAAGGGGATCATGGGAAAACCACTTCCTCCAAAGTTCAAAATGTTGCAATTGCCAACTTACTATAGAAACAAGACCTCTATGAGATCATCTAGAACTAGGAAGCCACCATGCTTCTACATGGATGGGAAGATACCATAAGGTGATGTGCATTCTCAATAACATTAAAAGACCATGCTTGTTCTTGGCTCAATGTGTTAAATGAGGCATTCCAATCTTTCTTTGAGTATCTTAAGAAGGAGTTCCTCAATGCCTTCATTGTCAACAAGAAGAGAAAAAGGATGTATGACCGGGTTCTAACAATCGTATTAGAATCAATGTAGTTTTACTTAGAAGTATCCTGAGGATATCGAACCCAATGGAACGAGTACAAATGTGATCAATTCTTAAAAGAAAAACAATAAATAACATGATTGGGTTTTTGGGATTTTGTAAAATAAAGCAAGCAATTGGTAATAAAGACGATTAACAATTAATAACTAAAGCGTTAGGACTATCGAGAATTCAACTAACGACACCTATTTGCTATTAATGAATATGATTTTGGGAATGAATGTTCTCTCCACAAAGCTAGCCTAAATCCTCTCTCAATGTCATTTAGGCCATACCTACATTTAGTAAAAGGGTCATCTCGGCCTCAATTAGCTAAACTAGGTTCATTAAGCCAAGGGGAATTTCATCGAACATCTTATGGGTCTAAGTATATCTCTATCCTAAACCACACAAGTTAAATCCAAGTTGACCTCTCCTAGCCTTCATCTTTCAATCCATCAACTAGTATTATCTAAACTATCATCAAGGTGATCAATCTCAACAATAGTCAATTAAAACAAGTCATTAAATCAATTCCAATGGATAAACATCAACTAAAGAACATAAATCACAAGACCCACTAATCAATCTTCAAATATTGAACATAAAACACAATACTCATTCATTAATAAGCAAATATTCATTAATAGCTTACATCTCTAAGTCCTAACAAGAGATTTGAGCTACCATAATTAACATAAAGGAAAAATAGAAATACAAGCAAAACATGAAAATT
>CAODLS011550756.1:0-12313 GCA_948243855.1 Flueggea neowawraea
CTGCAACAACATCACTACCAGTTCTCAACAGATACCACATGAAACAGGATAGAAGTTCAGATGAGGAAAGCTTGTCGCCTTGAACCCATGTCTATAAGAAGCATACAAACATTTTAGTAGGATAACCAACTTAGATAAATATTTGCACGGTTACAGATTCGTTTCAGTTGAAGAAACAGCAAACAGCACAGTATATCAATTTTTTTTTCATTACTGAAGCACATCATTGGATGGTAGGTAGAGAAGAAAGAGTAATAGCGAGGTCGGGCAGTCATTATCAAGAAAATGGAGAGTAGTGTCCACAGACCAAAAACGAGCAGTCCGGCCGAGAATTCTGAAAAATAGCAGCCTGTGTATGTTTCTTTAAGAGCATGATAATTCCAACAGGTTTTGATGAGAGCGAGCGAAAATTTTTTTCAGATGATAATTATAGTGCTTTGTTCTACATTTATTTCATATTTTACCAATAAAATAAGGGCTCAGCGCCGATGCTTTCTGTTTCGGTGGCAATTTCCAGTACCATCGGGTCCATCACATTCTTTGAATGATCGGATTCTGGAGTAATCTAAATCATTATCACCAATCGAGAATTTCAAAAAGCACGGCTAGATATGACACAATCTAAATTAGCATGCTTAGCAGTTGAAGCAAGATTCAATCTTTCTTCATTTCTATGAAGCATGTCAAGAAAGAGTCTAACGAAGAGCATGAGCACCGAATGTATGCTAAAATGCCGGAAAGAACAGACGAAGAATGAAAACAACGAAGTATTGAGAGCAGTAGTAGAATTCCTGGAACCATAGCGTGACGAAATGTTGAGATCTTCAACAAACTGAAGACCGCCGAACACTCGAAATGGCTGTCCCCGCGCTTGCGGAAATCCTAGTGGGGTTCGTTATTCGTACTGTGAGTATGATCGGTGCTTCCATGTATTTCACAACGTCGAACGACTAGACGTTTCACTCGAAAAGTACTGATGAAAGTAACGCTGGCAGTAGGAGGAATTCAGCGACAAGTCGTCTTATTAAGCGGCTAATCTTTCTGCATGCCATCTTCTTAGTGGTCTGATGATTCTAGTTCAATTTTTTGTGTTCTTTTCAACGTCAGTATCAAAAGTTGCTCGTAAGAACAACATTATATTTCTACAATTCAAGTTGTGTTGGCAATGCATTATATTGTTGGTCAAGGTACACCATAATTGGATGCATGAAGTTGACATCTATTTGTTGTACAGTATTCTCTACACATATGAACAACCAATCATTTAAGTCATTGTTCATCAGACACCAGTTACCAGAAAACCAACCTCAAATTTACGTACTTTTCAGTGGTGTCTCCAACTGTTACTACAGTCAATGTGGTCCTCCATGTTTGCGGCAAAAATGAAGATATTCTATGGCCCTCTTCTTTTTTGTTTAGCCACCAGAATTTCAAAATCAAATATCGGCAGCATAGTAGAATCAAACCTATGTCAAAAAGAGCCATGGCGAATTCAACTTAAGGGCAACATTAACGGTGTTACTCATTGTGGTTTGATTGTTATGCCATTTCAGTAATTCATTAAACTCTTTTTTTATTAAATTCTCTCTCTAAATAATTATAATCTTCTTTATCCACATTTATTTCACTCATCAGTTAATTTATTTATAATATACAATTCATGATAAATATATTTATTTAACATACTAATTTTATATTTTCATATAAAATAAATTATATATTTAAAATTGTATTTTAAATTATTTTCAAGAAATTATTTATGTAAATTTTTGAAAAATATTTTTTTGGAAGTTACTATTCATTAAATAAATATGAAAAATATAAATTAGTAGGTTAAAAAAATAAATAATTTTAAATTATATTTTAAATTAATTTCAAAAAATTATTTACTTGGTTTTTAAAAAATAAAAAAATTTTGTTAAGTGCAATTTTATGGATACAATTGAGTGTTAAATTATGCGAGATCCATTGAGTAGAATATATAATAGATATTAGTTTTAAAATTTTGTGTTTAATATATTGATTAATAAAAATTAAAAATAATTAAATGATAAAAATAAATACATAAAATAATAAAAGAAATGATTGAAAGTAAAAAGGAAAAGAAAAAAGAATTAAAAAAATAAAATTGAAAAAAAAAGTCCAAAGAACAACTGCGGTCCACTTTATCAATAGACGCCACCGTAGCATATTTCTGATAATGATATCATACATTATGAGAAGTGTATGAGATGGGGGCTCAATTGACTCACTATCAAGCCCCATTAATGTTATCCTAACTCTTTTAACGCTGAAGACAACTCTAACATTGGACCACTAGTTTATTGGTTGAGTTTGCCCTAATTTGAGCTGTTGGAGATAGACATTTTGCTCATAGTTGGTACAGGGATATAAAAGTGCAATATATTGAGACACAGCAAGGAAGTGATCTTTGATTAATGAATTCATGGAGCGACATGTAGAGAGGAATGCCATTTTTTTTCGCGGCACTGATCCTACTTCTGCAGTGGCAGGTTACATTAATTTACAATTGGAAAAGTACTGATTATTAGGAGAAGGAAACTGCATCCGATAATAGCAATGATCCTCCGATAATTTTTGCTCTAAGTATCTTTTTCACGAGTATTCTCCATCGAATCTCATCCTTCTTGCTTTGCCTCCTGATTTTCTCCTTTAAGTTCCTGAATAACACAAACTCCTCCGTTAACTTAGACTTCTTTTATACTTGAAATTAAACTTGCTATGGCAAAAGTAGATGGCTAAGTTGTTCTATGATATTCCCATTTGAAAGAATGTCAAAAACACAAGTTATCTTTGTTCTCGTCAGGTGGCGAATTAGTATGGAAGGCGTACCTGCACAAAGGAACTCTACAAGAGTCTGAATCAAGACATAGGCGAGCGTGTAGTTCCAATAGTTGCCACATTCTCTTGCAATGAATGCAACCACCAGGGACTCTTAACTTGCAACCAGCAAAATGTCTCACAAGCGATTCTAACCCCTTGCAGCCTGAATACTGGCAAGGTGCTTGATTTGCTCTAAAATCTTTATCATGCGGACCAATTGTTCTACATCCATCTCGGCATATATGAACAAGAGCCCGCATTGCCTCGTATAGTTGCAAATAGATCTTCCTCTCGTTTGCTTTTCTTATTCTTTGCTTTTGCCTCTGTGGATGCATCAGGAAGTGACCTCACATTAGGATCTATGTTGCTATAGAATCTTTACTAGTAACAAACTGAAATGACGGAGTGTCTTACATTCTCTTCGTCGACAATGGAGTCCAGAAGTTGTTTCTCGAGCACAGAATGGCTCTGCTTCATCACTTTCCATCCTTCTGTGGAGGAGATTTCCTGGAAGTTCCTCAAGATCATGCGATGACAAATGAAGCTAAGCCTGGGAGCATCGCACAGTAGTGCAAGCTGCAAAATGTCAACTACATTTTCTGTGTTGAGAAAGCCCTGCTCTAACTGCTGCACGCACAGTATCTTCAACTCGGGGACTACAAAAACATGGGAGAGAACCAACAAGTGCAAGACATAATCTTGCATTTCATCTCTCTGATAACTGCACAACGAAAACAAACATCAGCTATTCGGACAAAATCTTGAGAGTTCATTTTAGTCCGACAAAATGATAAGATTAAAGACTGATCAGAAGAAAGATTTTGTGCAATGAAACCTCCTCTACTACCAGAGTCCAAAACCCTTTAAAATGTTGGAATTAATTGATGTTACATAATCTCGTTGATTCAGCAAAGAACACTTTGAATGTTAAGTTACTGACAAAAAGCAGTAGTTCAGAAGTTCTGAGTAGTCTTAATGCCTGGATTAGTGACAGTGATTTGGAACTGGAAATTCAGATGACAATGTATACAGCCTCTTTGATGAAAATTTGCGTGAACAAGAAAAGAAATAGTACCAGGAAGAGTACAAGAATCGGACAAAAACTAGGACAGCGTCACAAGGAACACCACGAATTGAAATAGATCGTTTTTTCCGGCTGCCTTTCCCTTGCTCCAACATGCCTTTCATCACGGGAGAGGCCATGCCCTGCGTCACGCACTCAGCAAATATATAAGATCATATCAGATTGTACATCCGAATTCCAATAGATTTGGCAAAGAAAACACTAGAAATGCTTGGGATGTCTTACAAGAATGCTAGCATGTGCATAAATGGAGCCACAATCAGTATTAATAGCAACATCTGCCCTGTAGCCTTCATCAAAAAGGCGTTCCCACATATCCTTTGTTGACGTGCAGACGCTACTGTATCTTCTTAACCGTCTGCAATCTGTCACCGAGCCCTTCATACAGTAGCTTGTTGTGGGTTGGCAAAGTAATGGAGGTGGAACTGGAACCTCTTTTTTGGCAACAGAGGGAGATCCATCACAGTCATAGACATCGTCTAGCTTCCCCATCAGATTATCACTTGACACTCTGCAGAAAGAAAGAATCAAAACCAGTCTCCATAAGATTCTCTTAATTGTTCAGAAATTTCAGTTCACTGATGCTGTATTAATCAAACAAATTGGTAGATCATATCCATGTGATTACCACTATGAAGACAATAAGGTTAGATCAGAACAACATAAGACCATTTTGCCATTTTTCTGTGAAGCAACATGCATTGATTAAGCAACGATTAAGTATATGAAACATTTATAAGAATAACCATTTTGGCAATGGGTAATGATTCTTCAATACTTCAACAACTGAAACACTAAGAAATCATATATAACAACAAGAACGTAAATCATTCTGTTGGAACCTGGAATGAATAATGATTAGAACGGCAGGAAATGCAAAGGAAAAAAAGCAAGGAATATATAAGATTTTGAATTACGTTATGTGACTCAATTTTCAGAAGTCATTCTAGCATTATCCTCCACATTTATGTATAAATTAAAGAAGAAAAAAAGAATTTGGAATTCAATGAGGCTCAAACCAAAATCCGGATCATTATTCAGAAAATGAATCAATAATTCAATAAAAGAGACATGTCTCTCAGAAACAATAACCAGAGGACGATCACTTCCTCGTTGGTCGTTGAAATCAATCCAACAGCCTCTCCAACAGAGAAAAATAAGAAGATGCAATCTAATCTAGTTATCCAATCCGCCAAGATTATTAATTAATTTTCTCTTCTTGTCTCCAATTTTTTCTCAGTTCGTTTCCAAGAAAATGAAAGAAGGGAAAAGAAGAGAAACCTCAAGGTAACACAGAGATCTCTCTTCCCTCCTTGGAAGAGACCAAAACCGCGACAGAAAATCACAATAACAATAACAATCTCAACATATTCGCATCAAAACAAACTCGAATATATATATATAAAAAGTTCTGATTGCTTTACTTACCTGTCAGGCTCTGTGCCATGAAATTGGCAGGTCAAGAAAACGACGCTGTTTCATGTGTCCTCATTGTGGCTGGAGTGACCTCCACATATGAATCGTTGATGTCGTAATCGGTTATAGTCACGCGCTTTCCCGCGCAGTTCGGTTTCAACCATCCTTATCACAAATCTGATTGTTCGGATTTTTTGATACTCCCTCGTCACTTCAAATTGTGACACAAAAAATAAAAATAAAAAAAAAAATAAAAAATATTAATTATAGTGTTATTTTATTAAATTATTTCTATTAATTGACTTTAAAATTTTATAATACAGTTATTATGAAAATCATTAAATAAAGGCAAATATAAAAAAATATTTCAAAAAAATAATTTTCTGTTGTGACAGATATTATGAAAAGAAAGGATTATTTTTTTAGGCAAAGGAAGGCCGTACCATGCATGTTGACAAGGCGCCGCCATATTTTTTGTCTGTTGCGAGGGACTTGGGTTTTCCAGCCTGGCAACTTTTGTAACTCATACAACGAAAATACTGTGGATGAATATTTTAGAGGAATTAACTTAATTTTTAATGAACGGGAGAATATTTTAGGACACGGGCTTGTTTTGTTTGTTAACAAGAGGAATTAACTTGTAATTTTTTTGTTCACTCATTTTTATTCAACTTTTTGAATTGTTTTTTACGGCCCAACTAACAGGAAGTGTTTTTTTTCCTGTAAAGTCAAGATTACATCACGTTGATCATATCATGACAGAAAGTCAGGAACTGATATTTTCTCTTCTTTTTTCAGTTTTTGTGGCTATCTTTTTCCTATATTTTAAGCTTAGTTGAGGTATCATCGAACGATAAGGTTTCCAAATTGGCCTTATGATAAACATGGAGGCAACTGAAAGTCAAAACTTGACCGGGATAAACACAAACCAAAGGAAGCCTCACTGCCTAAGCATATTGAGGATGTGGGGGAGACGCCTGCTCGATACAACCTGAAAGTCAAAGTTTTAGGGCCCAGCAGAGGACTGTGTTGCAGATCATGATGTCAATGGCAATGGAGTGTGTTATTAAAAGGGTCCAGAGTGTTAAATGGGCCTAGCTTGAGTCTTTAGTTATCTATCAGTCATCAAGGGGATTCCACAACAACAGAATAGCTGCTCACAGTCGCACTCCTATGAATTGGCTGAAACAGAGGACGCGAATTTATGTCATCGTGGACTCAGACTGTCGATTTGCAGTCAATGCCATTGGTTGTTTCTTTTAGTTCAATAGTAGTTTCGGTTTAGTTATTAATTATTATCGTAAAATTTTAGCAACTGTATCGAATTTTTTGAGTTGTGTTATTTTTGTTTTAGGGGTGTATGCAGCTCTATTTGGTTGAATGTAAATTAGTCAGGTATTAATTTTTTAACTTAATAGGTAATGATGCACTAATAGGATAATGTCAGCTCTTAGCGAGTGTTGTGGTGAGTCTTCTTATATCATCACCGAGCAAAGCAATATTTTACGATAGAAAGTATTTATCTGTATGATCACATCTAATAAAGATAAGCCACTACTGGTAACCCCGACTTCTTTTTTTTAGTGACAAAAAAAAAGTAATGATGAGCTATGAGTTCTTCCGTAGTATATAAGAATGATTGGCCTTAACACTCTGATTCCTAATAATATTTAATTTAGTAAAGAAAAGCATACAAAACAATAAACTAACTAAACAAAAAGAAAAGTTTTAAAGAGCAAAATGCCAAAGTCCATTAATATCATATCACTGCCTAAGAATATCTAGTATCAGTTTTTTTTTCTTCTATAAAGTTTGTCTGATAAAGTTATATTTTCAAAATTACAAGAAGCTAAATATTTGATGTGCTGAATCAATATGAAAATAAAACACACACTCTCCAGTGCGATTGAGAAACTTAATGATCAAATTCTATTGACTCTTACAATTAAAAAGAGAGAATTGCTGTTTTTTGCAAACATCACAAGTTCCTTCATAGTAAACACTGAAGATTTGGTCTAGAAAGTATGGTGTGGTGGAAGCATGATTTTCCCTGGTGGACACACAAAATCACAGTATCACACACACTAACTCGGTCAAAGCCGATGAGAGCTGACCATCTTGGTTTCTGCGGCAGAGTTCAGAGTCAAAGGTTTCAAGCCCAAACTTCACCAAGCCCCAAGCAGCTGGGAACACACTCACTCACACCACCTTGCATTAATCACTAAATAGTAGATATTTACCGGCACTGCCCCTATAGAAATACATACATACATACATACATATTACACCACACATATACATCATATTATTATGCTACAAGCATAGGGCCTTTTTGGAATATATATAAGATTAGATTATGAAAGATAGATGACGGATTTTTGAATAGTAAAAAAAATATAGAGAACAATATGACTTATAATAAAAATTAAACGTGTTAAATATCACGTACTGAAATCATAATAAGTATTTTCTTGACTGATAAGTCGTTCGTACGGTGGCAGAAAAAAATTAAAATAAAATTAGTGAGATATTAAAAGGTATTTAGATGATTAAATAAAAAAACTATATATTAAATGATTATAGAACAAGGGTCGGTGGGTGGCAACTTTAGTTAGATAGAGGAGGAGCGTCTGCTGTTGGTTTGGCTATTCATATAAGAGCAGAGAGGCCCAGTCTTTCACACCTGAAGACGCTCCTCCCTGCAATTATATTCACGTGTGGCATCACCACCATCATCAATTTCCTTTCTTTCTGGCCCCAATTACGCTTTTAATCCTCTCTAAATCTCTCCTCCACAAAGTTGTGTTGTGGAGGGTCCTTCTCACTCACACTTTACTAGTCCTATCTAGTATTACTGCACCAAACTTACCCGCACCACTGTCGTGTTTTTCTTGGAAAACATCTGGACAATTTTCAGTTCTGTCTATATTCTAACATAACCCAAACAAGCAAGGTTGGGTTTGCAGTGAATTATATATATAAGATTAGACTTGAAAGCTGACTCTCGCTTCTCTTGTGAGCTTTATGGGTTACCAGATCAAGTTACTCGGATTTTACAGTCAATTTCCGTATTTTTAAATTATTTTTTGTCGTGCGCATAATTGCTGCAAAATATTAGCAGGAATTTGAGTTATGCTCAGGTCAATGAGGTGTATTTCTTCATATCTTTCGTTCACATATTACAAATTCAACACTAACATTACATTCTGTTTCTGCAATCTGTTATTTTATGTAACCAAAATCGAAACCCAAAAAATATATAAAGCAAGCATAGATTAAGGGGATTCACTTATAACTAATGTATAAGATCACTAGATGGGCATTCACCAAATAGTTTGTGGAAGGAAGAAATATTCTTACCTGACATGACCAATGTGAGTTGGGTTAGATGTAAGACCAAAGCAGATGACCAACTTAGATGGACAATTAATCCAGATTTTGGATCTTGTGTCCTCTATTATTATTTTTCATATTGTTAGTTTGTTATTACTTGATGGTAGCCCTTTAAAGAAACAATTTAAAAGGCCAGAAGTCCCTTTAGACAAATTCACTTTATTCTTCAAATGAGTAATAATGCTTTCAATCTTATTGGCATGAGAGGATACACTTGCTTAATATATCCTATGAAAGACTTCTCCAAAGTTTTTTAAGTAATCCATTTGTCTAATAAGTTGTCAACATCTTAGAGTGGGGTCTCTTTTGGCTTATAAAAGAGATTCATTCATTCTCAAATTCCTAGCTGCCCTACACAGAATGGCTGTTTTTAAAGTTGCCTTGTTAAATATACATATATATTATACTAAAATTAATATTATATTTTATCCTCTACAAAATACTACTGACAAACAATAGAAATATATTGCAAATTGATAGACTAATTGATTGTGATAGTAAGAAACATAAAGAAACACATCTTAAGTTAAATATTGTTAAATGTATGTTGATAAAATAAACTAAAAAATATCATTTAATTAGAATTTAAAAGTTCAAATTTTACTTATTGTGATTAATGTTAATGTTGAAGTGATTTTTTTGAACAAAATTGAAGTCATAATTGATAGTTGATGAAGCAAAGTCGAAATGAGATGAATCAGAGACAAAACGGAGGAGTTCTGGCTAGACAGTCCAGGACACGGCCTGTGACACGGATCCTGAACGTGATTTCCTACTTAGGAAGGGTTCTAATACATGTATTAGGGTTTTGGGTGGTGTATTTTGGCTAGAGCTTTATTGTAAACTATAAATAGGTGACTTGGAAACAATCTTGTAAGTCTTTTGCCGGTTTTAACTCTGAATAATAAAATTACTAAGTTCTCTACCCGTGGACGTATGTCGATTGACCGAACCACGTAAATCTTGTATTTTTGTGTGATTATTTTTTATTATTCCGCATTCTTCTATTGCCGGTTTTTCCTAACAATTAAATTTACCAAGATTATTTCTATATAAATTGATTGGCGCAGTATTTAATTATCTCTGAACCATCATTCAGACATGGTATTTGTTTATCATGCATGCATATGCAATACGGACAAAACTTTAATTTTGCAAATCTATAGTTCTACATTTATTATTTTTAACACACAAAAGAAACTTTTGTTTAGGTATTTATTTGAGAGAATCATTGAGACGGAGAACTAATGTATTGAATATTCATATACATATAAGCCATTTACATTTTTCCTATTGCAAGGTTTAATTCACTTATATAATACTTGATTATACTCAAACACACAAACTGTAGATTCATGTCTGCAATTTAGTTATTGAAATATAAGAAATTTGAATGTACTCGTACCATGAAAGCTCATATTTTATGATTGTAATTAAGAATTTGGAACTTACACTCATTTGACTAGAATAACTAGCTCGGAATGAGTTAATTCTAGTCAAATGCACTTCATAATATTTTTGGATGTTGTGAGGATTGAACCTATGAAATATTATGAACAAAGCACCAAAATATGGGACGTCAATAGGGCACAGAAGGCTATCGAAACAAGATTTGGTAATCGAGGCCCAAATAATTTATATGTCATTAGTTCATATATATTAAACTTATTAATTTAAAAAGTAAAGCTTTCTGAAAACAGAAAAGTATATAAAGAAGCTGAGTCAAGAATAGTCTAATTAACTCTTTAATCCATCAACTGTATGTTGATTGCGATATATAATAGATGCTGAAGCATTTCATTTCCCAAAAAG
Source organism: Flueggea neowawraea (assembly GCA_948243855.1). Lineage (NCBI taxonomy): Eukaryota > Viridiplantae > Streptophyta > Magnoliopsida > Malpighiales > Phyllanthaceae > Flueggea > Flueggea neowawraea. The sequence continues at coordinate 10,550 of CAODLS011550756.1, forward strand.
AAAACATACAGGTTAAAATTAACAAAACCCCGTGATTCATACCACAAAACTTATAAAACGCAGACTTTTTATATTCTTAATTTATTCTATGTTTATTTTTTTTTGTATTTGAGTGACATATTACATATTTAATATATTTAGCGTATTACAATTTAAATACAAAGTATTATTGTTTTAATTTTTATCATAAAATTCATTGTTAAAAAGTAATGTATTCCACACCAATAGGCATATAAGCCAGTAAACTTGGAATTAATCCAAATTTTAAGATAGTACCAAAACTGATTTAAGGTAATATTGTATCTTCTTGGTCTTATGTATGTTTATTTCAGTGTATCTAAGGTAAATATATTTTTGAAAGATTTTTTTTATAAATAGACGAAAAATTGCAACACAACACAAGGAGTGATTAGGGGCTACACTACGCCCAATAATACCGTATTTAGCTTCACGTACCTTTCGAGTTCAAACAAACGCTACTGCTATATACATATGTGGCCGCTAAATAACTCCTCTCTATATCTCATCCGCTAAATTTGGCGGCACCAAACCGCTACCCTCCACTTTCTCCATGTTATCTACACATTCCTTCAATCTCTCTTCAACGTGGACTCACCAGTTCAGTCTTACTTATACCCTTTTATTTCCCGTGTTCAGCTTCTTATTATACATCTCCATAGCCGCAACCTCAAGAATTAGTTAGCAATGCCTGAGTTTGACACTTCTTTTTCTCTGCCTAGTCTCTTGTGCCATGAAGATGAAGCTTGTTGCTTCAATGAAAATGGTTATGGTGATGATAACCCATGCCTTGTTTTGGATAGTTATGAGGTTGAATACATTGAGAAGTTGATTCAAAGAGAGAAAAAGTTGGAATCTAGAAGTTTTGGATCTTTGCTTGACGATGACTGCTCGACCATTGGTGGAACTTGGTTGAGTTGTGCTAGAATGGATGCCATTGAATGGATTCTCAATGTAAATTTAGTTCCTTTTTTGAATTTGTATTTGGATTTATATTTGGTATTATTGTCCTGATGAAATTGTTTGTGTTCTGATTTAGACTCGAGCAGTTTTTGGGTTGCAGTTCCACACAGCCTATCTCTCTGTCACTTACTTTGACCGATTTCTTTCGAAAAGATTAATTTATGTGAGTTATAATTATCATATCAATTGTAAACATGCGTTAACTATGTTTGTTAGATGACTAATAGGAGTTGATTAATGATGCCTCTGTAGGATGGGAAATTGTGGGCTATTAGATTATTATCAGTGGCATGTTTATCAATTGCAGCAAAAATGGAGGAATGTAATGTGCCATCCTTATCAGAGTATCCACTGGAGGATTATTGTTTTGAAAACAAGGTGATTTTGAGAATGGAGTTATTCGTATTAGATACCTTGGATTGGAAAATGGGTTCAGTCACACCATTTGTTTATCTGCATTACTTCATCAACAACATTTGTATTGGTGATTCTAGGCCAAGAGATGTTGTGTCCAAATCTGTTGAACTTATCATGGCAATGATAAAAGGTAAGTTTTGGACTGAAAAGTTTTCAACTTTATTGCATATCTGAATCATTAACTGGAGATTGTCTGTGCAGAGATCAATTCACAGGATCATCAGTCATCTGTTATTGGAGCAGCAGCTGTATTGGCTGCTTCCAATGCTCAGTTGACAAGAAAGGAACTGGAGTTGAAGATGAATGTGATTTCTTCACGGAGTTCTCTACAAAATGTGAGTTTCAATTGTTTGTTTCAAAGCCTGT